>PYSS01000091.1:1785-166045 GCA_003049465.1 Magnaporthiopsis rhizophila | reverse complement strand
GTGTGGTTGAAAAGCTATAATAGGCAGGCCTAAAACCTGCATTGCAGCAGCTCGCAGCAAGCTCCGACTATCGGGCCAGTGCTGTGCAGCCGTCTGATCCGATCTGACTGACGATGTCTGGGCCGTTTGACAATTGGCCTGCATGACGGGATATGATATGCTTATGAGATTGTGCATATCAACGAAAGGGGGCTTTCAGGTTTTCATGTGATTTCCGCGCTCGTTCAGGGGCTGGTTGGCTCGCCAGCAATGAGTGATATCTCAAGAGAGAGTGATACGACCGGTCAGGATAGCTATTTTTTTTTAGTAGCTAATGACCCAAACAGTAGGCAAAGCATATACGACATACGAGACGTTGCTGACACAGGACGATCGGGCTGTTATGGCCGCAGCCGGTCAATACTACAAGACGGTGACAGCAACAGAAACAGTGATATTTCATCTACCTAGAGCAACAAGATGAAGCTTCCATCTTTGACCGTCTCAGATAGCGAGTAGGGGTTGCCCCTCATCCACTACATCTTTCCCTCGCAATACCATACAAAGAAGTGCTAGCCAATGACATCAACAGGGCTGCTGTCATTATTTCTCAGATTAATGCCATCAGAACAATCAGGGATCGTCTCGAAACCAAGTAAAGCAAACAGAGCATGCTCGGACCAACAAAGTCAGCGAGGTGAAGACAAAATGGTGCGCGAGACATTCCTCGGTGATGATCCTTTCAGTATCAAAACCACACAGGTCCGTCTTTGTCTGAACACGTGGGGTACCCGGGAAATCGGCCTCGAAGAAGCGTCCAGATATTCCCAGACACAGTGTAACAGCCTCAGGTGCTATACGGAAGATGGCACACCAGTCAGATCATCTGATTATCACCCATGGTCCACCAAGGTATCACCATGGCAGTTCAACAGGACGGCCCTACCTCTTCCTGGGACGGCCGGCCCGCTTGGTGGCGGCCGGAGCAGCAGCCTTGGCCTTGCGCCCGCGCTTGGGAGCTTCCTCTTTGGGCTCCGACTCCTCAGCCTCGTCAGACTTGGGCTCCGGAGCAGCGGCAACGGCCTTGGCCTTGCGGCCACGCTTCGGGGCCGGCTCAGCCTCATCGACGTCAGCCTCGGGCTCGGACTCGGCAGGCTTGGTAGCAGCCTCAGACTTCTTGGGTCGGCCACGCGAGCGCTTCGCTGCCGGGGCCGGTTTCTCCTCCTGATCGACCCCGTTCTCGGGCTCCTTTTTGGCCGCGGCACCTCGCTTCCTCTTCGGGGCCTTAGCCTCGGGGGCAGGTGCGGCCTCCTGTTCCTCCTCGTCCGTGTCCTTGGCAGCGGCTGAGGCGTTGGACTTGCGAGAGCCGCGAGCTTGCTTCTTGACAGGCTTGGCAACCTCCTCCTCCTCCCCGTCGGCGGCAGCAGCCGAAGCGTTAGACTTGCGAGAGCCAGTGGCCTTCTTATTGGCCGGCTTGGGCTCCTCTTCGTCATCTTCAGCCGCGGCCGAGGCCTTGGACTTGCGAGAACCACGAGCCTGCTTCTTGACCGGCTTGGACTCCTCCTCCTCCTCGTCCCCGGCGGCAGCTTTCTTGCGACCCCGCTTGGCGGGTGTCTTCTTCGCAGGAGTCGCCTCCTTTGGAAGGGCAAGGTGAGCATGTCGGTTGAATCACTGAGACAGGGCAGGTGGTGGGCTGTGGAGCTGCAAATACCTCGTCATCATCATCACCCTCCTCGTCCTCGATGGCCTCCTTGAGCTTCTGGACCTTTTTGCGACCACGGATGCCGCGAGAGCCAATGACATTGAACTCAGGGTCCTGTCATATTTGAGATATTTGAGAGGTCAACCAGTCTTACTCTGACACCGACGCAGTCGAGAGAGAGGTTTTCCAACTTACACCCTTGAAGTCCTCGGGGTCGATATGACCCTGCTCGACGACACGGCGGATCTTGGCCTGTATGTCAGGGTGGTCACTGCGAGGTGGCAATATCAGTCGTAGCCCAAGCAAGGTAAAAGAACAAGAGCAGACTCACTTCAGCTCATCGTAACCGTCGATGAGGTCCCAGTTGTACGATCCACCATCCTCGATCGACTCTCTGACGTGTTCGATCTGAGAGCCAGAGACGCAGCCCCTGTGGGAGTGCACGAAGCCATGTTAGATTCTTTTTTTTTTTCTTTCATTTCATTTGCAGCACGGGGTGACAGTGTCATCTGTGTTAACGTACCAGTGCTTGTATCTCCAGCTGCCATGCTCCAGTCCGGGGACAGTGACCCAGGTGGCAAACCGGATCTCCCCCTTGGTGATCTTCACCTTGCCCTGCTTGCAGACAGTGTCCTGGCATCCCGCCCGGTTGTTGGGCGAGAGCTCTGGAAGGCAAGCACCAGAGCGCACATGTTTAGTTCAAAGCTCGGACAAAACCAAAGCGCAAATAGGTAGGTAGTCTCTATAACGTGATGGATCATTGATGTGATACAGTCGGGCTAGAAAAGATGAGTTGGGGCTGATCTGATGTTTTGGCGGGAAGGGACGATGGTGATCTCAGGGCTGGTGGTGGTAGGCGGGTGCATGTGATGCGTCAAGGCGACGATGACGGGCCGAACACGTAGCGGAACGAGCGAGGTACTGGTCGCGTCTACCTAGGAATTCGGTACATACCAATGCGATACGACGACGACATGATCAAGCAGATGTCGATGCTCTAGCGCCGGTTGAAGAGTAAATCACTGTTGAAAGATGCTTGAAGATGAGGTGTGCCAAGGACCTGACGCGGAGCTGACGCGCAAACACGCGCCCTCCTTTTTTATTTTGGGTGTGTGCTGGTTTTTGGCTGATTTGGAGCTCGACGGACAGCCGACGCCCGGTTTGTGCTGGCGTCCAACTGGAGTGTCGCAGGGCTCTCTTTTGGATGAGAGCAGCAACAAGTCCGTCGCCGTGAGAAAATTCAAGTGACGCAAAGAAGAGGGAGGGACGCGAGGGAAAAATAAAAAGACGAAGACCTTCTCCTGCTGAGAGGTTTGTTTTTACCTCCAGCTGGGTAAAAGGCGCGAGGAGAGCTGGGGGTTTTGGCTAGGTGGGCGCGAGGCAGCAGGGGGAACCAAAAAAAAAAAAAAAAAAAAAAAAAATCGAATAAAAAAAGGATTAAATTGCACACGAGTCCAAAACGGAACGGGCAGGGGCGACTGTTTGCTGAGGCGGTGCATGTGCGGGCGGCCGTTAGCGAGTCGTCAACGGTCCTCTTTAGGGGGTTGAGCACTATAGCCACTGCACTTTTCCACTGTTGCAGGAGTTCGTGGCCCTGAGGCTCATTGAGCCACAAGGTGCCAGCACCCCATGGAATTTTTTCAGGACTGCAAATTCCGTCCACTCTTTGACGAAGGAATGAGCACTCAGCCGAAATATACGATGTACACGCCTCCACCAAACACATGAGGTGAGCTTGTAGCAGATAGCATAAACTTTTACACTCATCTGTCAATCAGCTCATGACAGCAAAGTTGAGCCAGAAAGCAATGGCGAGAGCTACCTAGTCCCTACATAAATATCAACAAACTTCCCCCTGCCCCAACAGCAACCCGGCGCCACCGCATCAAAGAAACGGGCACCATCCAATATACATGGCCGTCAAGTTCTTGTGGTCGATCGCCTGCTTGATCAGCTCCTCCACCTGGCCCTCCACCCCGAGCGGGATGCTCTCCTCCGGCAGCAGGCCCCTCACCTTGCGCCGGATGCTCTCCACCACGCTCTGCGGGTTGAGGCGGACGCCCCCGCCGGCGTTGGCCCGGTGCTTCTTCTCCTTCTGCAGGTCCAGGGTCGGGTCGTGCACAAACGCCTCGAGGATCGTCATGAGCGTCTCCTCTTGCTGCCGCAGGATGCTGAGCGTCAGCTCCGAGCTCTTGCGGAACGGACCCTCGTGGCCGCACATGCCCATGGCTGCCTGCATGTTGTGCGTCAGCCGGAACGGCACCCGCTCTGGGGTGGCAAACGTCAGGCCCTTGTCGAACAGGCAGTTGAAGTCCACGTGGAACACCCCGCCGTCCCCCTGCTGCAGCAGCACGTTCTCGCCGTGCCGGTCGCCCAGCCCCAGGATCGTGCCCACCATGGACATGACGGCGCACGACCGCGTGTATTTGAGCCGCGCCGCGAACCACGCCGACGGGTCCGGGAACTGCGACGTGAACCACAGCGGCAGCACCGCCGGGAACATGCCCAGGATCTCGTGGCTGAAGATGCGCACGTTGCGCCCGTCCATGGCCGCCGCGTCCTTCATCATCTGGCCGATCATGTTGTAGTTTGGCGTGATGCCCATCGCCCGGTAGATGCCCAGCAGGATCTCGCGCAGCGTCTTGAGCCCATCGACCCACTCGATGATGCCGCACTCCTCGTTCAGCGGCGTCACCGCGTACGTCCGGATGTACAGCTGCCGTCGGCTGCTCTCCGCGTCCCGCTTCAGCGACCGGTTGATCATGCCGTTGAACTCCATCAGCCGCTGGTCCGTCCGCAGGTCGTCCTTGGGCTTGACCATCAGCCCGTACGTCCGCCCGTCCGAGCCTCGCGCCAGAAGCTTGCGCGGCTTGGCTAGCGAGCTGAGCACAAGCACCTCATCTAAGAAGTTGTGTATCGAGACGAGGTCCTGGCTGAACGCCGCGTGCCTTCGCACGTTATCCGTCAACGCCGGCAGCGTCGGTGTGAGGCACGTCTCTATCGGGACAACCAGCGGACATGGCGTACACTTGGGATTGAAGCGCAGGTCTTTGCTGAGGCTCGCCGTCGTCGTCCGGTTGCTCTGAAAATCCCCGTTCTGACAGGCGAGAAGGAGCTGGTCCGCAAGCTTCTCCCCGGAGCGGATCAGCTGCCGCAGGTCATAGCCGGTGCCGTCCACCTTCTTGCTGGCCTTGTTCAGCGACTGGATGATCTGCAACCCCCGCGTCTTCCTGTCCGATGTCGTCTTGGTCGTCATGATTCCGAAGAGCGACCAGAGCGCCTGGCGCGGATGGGCTTCTACCACCTTGACGATGATGGCTTGCAGGACCCGGAAAACGCCTCCGTTGGGATGTGCGATGCGCGCCACGATCTGCGGTAGCGCCGTGTAGAAGATGTAGGCGGGTATCTTATCCAAGTGGCGCTCTAGGTATTTGTGCAAGGCCTCCAGTGTTATCTTTCTCCGCTGTTGAAGCTCTCGTGAGGGCGAGATCTTCCCTTCCAACGTCGGCTTGTCCACTTGAGACCCGAGCTCGAGCCACAGGGTGAGAACGCGCGGGAGCGTCTGATACAGGTACTTGGTTCCGTAGTTGAGAGATCGGATGTAGTTTTCGATCACGAGCTTCGCCGTCTCTCCGCTCAGAAACTCGTCGCTCTGATCCATGGGCTTGAGTGCCTGTTCGGACTCGAGTACCTTCTTGTAGTGGCGGCCGAGATAGTAATGGCCCTTCTCCCAGCGCGAGTGAGTCTTGGCGGCAAGCTGATACTGCTGGCGCAGCGCGCTCGCGTGCGTCTGGCCTGCAGAGTCCTGCCACTTGGCCAAGAGCAGATGAGCCTGTGCCGTCACGAGCTGCTTCTGAGTCTCTTGGCTTTTGCTGGACGTCGGCACCGAGGTGCCCAGGCTGTGGCCGATGAAGTTGTTGCTGGAAATAGCGCTTTGCAACACCTGTATGGCTTTACGATGGTTCCCCTCCTTCCACAAAAGCCGGGCGTTGTCGATGGTGGCCGAGTCGTCACCCAGACGGTGCGCGTGAAGAACGGCATTGAAGGACTGGTGCATCGATCCGGCCTTCCTCGCCAGCCTGGCGCTGGTCAGCCAGAGCGATGAGATGTCTCCGTCTCCGAACTGGGGACGCATCAACTCCATCGCCGCCCTCCTGATTCCCAGCAGATACTGCTTGTCATTGACATATGCACCGATTACCTCCAAACGCCGGCTCAGCACCGTCGAGATCTCCTGCTGATCGGGTCCCTGGGTCTGATCGGCCGCCTGTGCACTCCGCTCGGCGATGAGCTCCAGGTCGTTGAGCACGTGGGCTTTGAGCATGGCGTCGTGGCAGGCTTGGAGCGATGAGGTGGCCGAGTATGACAAGGATGCGCTGACCTTGTCTCTAAGCAAGTGCACGTATTGGGCAAACTGGTCCCGCCTGCCCTCTCGGAGGCACATCAAGGCTTGTCCAATGCCAAGGTTGAAGACCTCGGTGACGTCGCCTGCGTTGTAGGAATTCAAGTACTTCTGTACCGTCTCCCATCTGCCCGTCGCCCAAGACGCCTCCACTGCAAACGGAGCAATGCGGTTGATGGTCGCCGGGGTCGTGCTAATACCTTCGACATAGTTTAATAGCACGTCTGCACCACATGGGAAGTCTGCCGTTAGTCTCGATGAACCTCGCTTGGGAGAACCACACGTCTACGGAACTCGACCACTCACCGTATTGGCCCGACTCTTTGAGACAGGTCAGGAGATCAAGCTGGACCTCGACGTTGTTTGGCTCCTCCGCTAATCGGAGCTCATACCAGGCCTGTGCCTGCGACCACCTTCCGGCCTTCCTGTGGCTTAGGATTTGCTGATTGAGATCAACGACACCCAGTCTGGCCGAGATGCCTTCGAGACCGTCCGGTTCGTCGATCTGCGTGTATATGTACTGCAGTTCCGACAGTAACCGGTTTGTCTCCTCCTTGTCCGCCTTGGGGTTATTGCGCATCTTGGTCGCGTGCGGCTCTAGGTTGAAGAGAGCCCTCGCGTACTGCCCACAGTCCATGGCTCGACGCGCAATAAGGTCCGCCGGGATCGCCTTGATCAGTTGCTCCACTCGTTTGATCTCGGGGCTGGGCGCTTGGGGGTCCCGTTGTCGTGGATCTCGTTGGCTATGCTGTGCCTTCCGCATCTGCAGCCACCTCGTCGAGTAGTCCAGCACTCGGAAGACGGCCTAGGCCGGGGTTATCAGTCGTCGAGGAAACAGGAGTAGTTTGAACAGAAGATCAGAGCTCACCTCACAATAGAGCCTCATGTTTTCCCGCTCTGCGTAGGACGCATTCTCCGGGAGCTCCAGCAGAAGTATGCTCCGCAGCTCATTAAGCACGCGCTCCCGGTCAGTCTTGACATTGTCATCGCCTACGACGATGTGGACGACCAGATAGGGCAGGAGAAACTCGGCAACGGCCAGGTCTTTGACCCTGATGACCCGGCACAGAGGCTCGAAGAGGATCTGTGCAAACGGATTCTGGCCCTTGTGCAGCAGGTCGGTGACGATGGATCGCAGCCAAATTGCATACGGCCTGATCGGGCGGAAGATAGGATACTCGACCTTCTGCTGCGCCATTGGGTTGACGCGGAACCTCGACGTCATAAACGGCGCCAACACCTCCCTGACATTCTCGGGGAGTTTCACGTACTTCTCGAGCACCTGAGCCCCATCAGCTCCGTTTGTAGCCCATGCAGTCTTGAAGTCTGTCCTGTCGAGGAGCTCTTGCATGGCGTAGGACAGGTAGCCTTGGAAGGCGGTGTCGGTCGCCGAGAGGAACGCCTTGACCAGAACCTCCTCCAAGATGAAGAGGACGAAGTCTGTCGTCTCGCTAGCCTCTTCAAAGTTCTGCAGTACCACGAACTGGCGCCGTTCGCGCACAGCCTCGAGTCGATTCGAGTCGAGGCAGCCAATGCTTCCTAGGCACTGGACGCAAAGGCTGCCGATCTCGGGCTGCACGCCGTTGTACCTGGACGCACAGTCCAGCAACGCTCGCAGAAGCGCCGTCACAGCCGTATCGGGCTGCTCACCGATGGCCGATGTCTGAAGAAACGCTTGGTGTTCGCGCAGGAATGATGATAGTTCTGTCAGTGCCTGCAGCACAACGCCAGGATTTTCGTTACCCAGCCGTTTCGAGAATATCATGAAAGACGCCCGGCTATCGAGCGGTTTCCTCAGCTTATTGAGACGAGCCTCGGCGTCGGCGAGACCGGAAAGGTGGCTAAAAGACGGGAGCTCGTTGATTTTGGCCTCTAATAGGCCGTGATTCTTGGTGAGCAGTCGGTCGAGGATGCTCTTGCAGACGCCCTGTGTCGGATCGTCGAGCGTCTCCCAGTAGTTGCCGATGATGAAAAAGGTTGTTTCAATCAAGGCATCAACGTCCTCATCGTCTAGACTTGTGAGAAGGGCGGCCCAGCAAGAAAAGGCGCAGGCTCTGAGTTCGTCGTATGAAAGGGCAGAGAGCAAAAAGGCAGAGATCTAGGCCACCATTAGCTTCTCCCTTAGGAGCCCTCTGTGATGATACGGCGTATCGTCTTTACCTGAGGCCGGGCAATCCTGATGAGAGATGTGCACATCTTGATCATCTCCTCCATCGCTCGAATCGATCTCTTTTGCTCGTGGACGGGGTAATGCCTCGCGGACCCGTCGTTGATGACCTCGGCCAAGTTGGCTGTCAGCCCGAGGGCATGTAGCTGAAGAAATTTTGCGACGAGAACCTTCTTCTTGAGCTTCATCTGCTTGCCGTCAATCAGAACATAGGCCATCGTGTGCAATGCAAGTCGAATCTGTTGGTGTCCTAGTCAGCATGACCGCTACAAGAAACACCGAATGCCCGCAGTCTATAGAAGGACATAGGATGGCATACCCGCTCTTTCCGCTCGTCGTTGGCTTCTCCGGCGTCCCTGAGCAGCTCCAGAACGGTGAGGACTGTTTCTGAGCCGATTAGAGCCTGGAAGGTGATGTTGTTAAAATGCGAAGAGATATGCTGGAGCGTCGACAGAACGAATTCCTGAATGTTCGGTGCGTCCTGCACTAGCAGCAAGGCGAGGATATAGCTCAAGTTTGCATTGTGTAGGCAAGGCTTCCAAGCTTCTGTTTCCCCGCGCGCTTCTGCAATCTTCTGCACCACTTCCTTCTTTCTGGTCAAGACCAGCCAGGGCAGAGCGTGCTGCTGCACAAGTAACAGGTGCTCAGTCACGCTGATTTGCAGTATTTCCGCAGTAAGCCTGGTGGTCTGTGGTCTGGTGATCATGTCTTTGACTGTAGCAAACGCGATACTCCTCCAGAACGGCTCGAAGAGTCGCCGCGGGGTCGTGTTCCGGGCGCTTGCGAGATTCAGGATCTAAGTGGCTACGTCAGCATTTTGCTTGGGGCTCCAAGAGAAATCGTCTTCTCCGCATACCTCGTTGAAGGCAAAGGCCGATACGATGGTGTTGCGATGGCCTAGGAAGTCCAGGAGTTGCACAAGAACGAGATTTAGTTCCTTGTGGGATACGATTCTGCTCGTATCTGTTAGCCGTGGCAGTTCGTACGACCGGAGGGCTACGATCTTGCGCGTTTCAACTCACATTCCCATCTGGCCCCATGCCATGATGCATGTTTCATTCAGGTGCGCGACGTCCTTGTCCGAGAGAGTTTTGAGAACACCCAAAGCAATCGACTGGTTCCCGTTGATGATGTCTCGCGTCCGAGGCGTGGCCGACTCTCGGTCTCTCAAAAAAGTAGCCAGTGCCCTCCTACGTCAGGTTAGCATGCCTGCCGCCTCCAAAACCCCCACGCGAGATATTACTCACCCAGCAGCAATCCGGAGCTCTCGTATGGAGCTGTTCAGTGACTGAAGGCACCAGTGACCAGGGGCGGATTTCTCAAGGTCCAAGAGGTCTGGTTCCTGGAAATGCGCCACCAGCCGTCTCAGTGCCATCATAGCAACAACTCGAGGCTTGCGCGAGTTGAGGAAGATGGGAAGCTTGATTATACGAGTGAAGGCGGTCACGGCCATCAATTTTGCAGCCCTGTCAAGGGACTGCGGCGTTCGTTGTGGCTTCTCGAGACCTGAGCAAAAGGAACACCGAAAACCGCTCGACTGGGTCATTGGCTCGCTGACCAATGCCAGCGTGTTGTCGGCAGCGCACGCAACATGAGCGACGAGATCGATCACGCGAGAAGTGTCGTTTCCTTCGAGCGCGGGATAACCAAGGCTGGGATGTGTTTGGGTCAGCGAAGAAAGATCACAGATTCGACTACCCAAGAGCGAGGACTTACACCACAAGGTTCTGTAGGCGTTCGTAGTCCTCCAGGATATCGGCCTTGAAAATCTTGCAGATGTGGGCTATAACAGAACGCAGCATGGCCGGCTCGGAGGAGAGCTTCCTCCGCTTGGCCAAGGGCTGAGAAGCAAGCTGAGCGGGTGCGTGAAGCTTCAGACGGCTCACAGTCTGTCGGATGTCTATGTCGACGAATTCCTCGAGTGTGACATCAGGTCGGAAGCTGCTGACATCTGCACACGACACAGCGTTTGTGAGCAACCCCAGACAACGCTGGCTCAATCAGTCAGCTTAGGTGCGTTTCATTCTCCTTCATTTGTCCCAGCGAGGAGGCAGGGAAGGGGTGGGTGATCGCAACGTACCGAGAAGTCGGTGCCAGCTCCTAATATCTCGTGTTGGGTAGCCAAATTGTTGAGGTGGTTAACAAACTGCGAGGTAGCCAGCCTGCTGACCGGCTTATATCTCATAGCCGAATGAGATATCTGGACCATAGCGAGACAGAATGCCTTCCTCGTGGCCGCGCCATTTTCGTCGGGCAGCAGCAGCTCCGACGTCGAATCCAAGCACCGACCGCAGATCAAAGCCAATACACTTAGAATCTTGTGGTGGACGTCTGCCTGCACGACGTCGACGTTCTCTTGCAATGTGACTAGTTTGATGAGGCAATGAATTATGGAAGCAGTGTGGCTCTCGAGGTTCCCTTCGTGGCTCCATCGGGCGCGGATGGCATGGAATGCTTGGAGAGAATCGATCAGCCACGGCATGGTTTGTCGGAAGGGTGCCGACAGGGCCGGACTGGTCCTTGCCGACGAAGCAACTGTGCCTAGCAAGTGAAGAAGGCTCCAGGCGTGTCTGACAGCGTGCTTAACACTGGTGACTCGATACGTGCATCCCCTGAATGGTGAACTGCGGGCTCCCGAGGGTGTGTCCGAAGAAGTGGCCCTCGAAGGCAGCTCAAGCGAGATAGCAGAGTGTACGTTATTGGGGGAGCGAGTAGCAAGATGGCTGAGGAGGGCTATGGACAGCGTGTCAGCCTACGTTGGCGCAATGATTCTAACTCCGTAAATGTGAATAACTCACAGTTCACGCTCGTTTGGAAGTAGCATATTATTGGGCCTGTTTCGCCCCACAGTGAGCTGGACTGATTCACCGTGGCGAGGATATACTCGCAAAGGGACTCGATGACAGATGAGATCTGGAGACACCTCTCGCTTCCAAGCAGTTTCAGGATCTTGGGGAGTATCCACAGCCAGAGAGGCTCGCTGCGGCGGAACAAGAAGGCGCCCTCATCGGGAACGAAGGCGAGCACGGCGGGGGTCTCCCGGATGGTGACGCGAATGAAGTTGGTGGTCTTCAGAGCCTCGGCCTTGAGCCGTGTGCGGTCCGCGAACGGATCATCCCACTTGAGGCCATCCAGCGCGACGCGGCAGTAGACATAGATGAGCATGTGATTGTGCTCAACCCGCTCGGCAGCCGTTTTGAGCAGGTTCGGGTCGTTCTTGAACCGCTCAATCACGGTAAAGAACTTCTGCAGCTCCTGCGTCTCATCGGATCGAGAGGACCGCACCGAAGACACAGCGATGTTCTCCACGAGCTGCGCCGCGAGGGTCGATGGGGGCGGGTTGTTATAGCCGATGCCGGCGTGGGCCGCGGCCACCATGTCAGGCGCCATTCTCGCCGCCGCACCGCGCTGTTCAGCGAAGCCGCCCCTGCCGTATGATTCTGGGGCCATGTCGCCGTCCGCCTTACATGTGGCCGCGGTGAGGCCGGCAGTGCACAGAGCAAATAGCAACTGGGTCTTGAAGGATCGCGATCTCGAGATTTGGATGCGGTCGAGCGCAACGAGACGCGATTAAGCTCGACGCGAGGTCACATGATATCAATTAAACCCCAGTACCCATGCAATTGAGAGTGCTTACCCCACCTGCCGCACAGGCCGAGCGGGCAGTCAGTGCGAGCTCCCAGTTCTCCTGGCCTAAAGCTCCAGGGGCATCATCAGCCGATACTACCGCGAAAATCGTCCTTTGCAACTGTCGATAGGGGCCGGGCCACCACCACGTCACAACCCCGCGATCACAACACTCCAAGGGCGCAGCCGGAAGACTTTTGGTGGCGCAAGGCCTCCCATGGCGGTGTTTCAGAGCAAAAAGTTTCGCGGGGCGGCCGATGCTAGCAAGCTGGGGATGCGCTACAGGGCGCTAATGGCCAAGCACCCATTCCTAATGTTTGGGCTACCCTTCATGAGCGTCATTGTGGCCGGCTCTTTCGTCCTCACCCCTGCGGCCGCCATCCGATACGAGAAGCACGACCGCAGGGTCAGGCAGATGACCAAGGAGGAGGAGCTGGGGCTCAACAAGGGCGCACGGAAAGTAGACATGAAGGAGGAATACTACGTGAGTCCGGCACCTGCCCCGACTGCCCCTCTCCGCTTCCGTTCCCAGGAAAATAGCTGACGTCGAATCCTCGACCATCACAATAGAGACTGGCCGCGAAGGACCTAGACAACTGGGAACAAAAGAGAGTAGAACGATTCGCAGGCGAGAGCGACGGCAAGCTGTGAATGGCGACTCGAGCGCCCGGCGCGGAGCTCACCACACGCTTCACGGAAGCTCATTCTCACGAGAAAAAGCTTGATCCAGCACACGTCATCCAGGGGGGCAGTCGATGACTCCTCGCTATGTCGTGCTATACGTCGGCGGCGTCGGCACCGCCGGCCAACCCAATCCCAATACGTAGCTTTCCACTCGTCACCGAGGTACACGCGGAGAATGGAGGGAATACGGACACGACAATGCCAGCTGCCGATCCTTCCACAATACAGGTGTGTCGGGCGCGCATTGGCCGGCACGGGCGCGTGCTGTAATACGGCTACCGTTGAAGGTTGTTTTAGGGGTGAAAGTTACATCCCCCTTCCACGGCCTTCTCTGCAAGGCTTGGAGAAATAAAACGCGATGACATTCCATCACCTCGAGTGACGCGGCGTCTGGCAGGGGTGGCGAGCATCCAGAGTACAGACCACCCTGCAGGGACAAGCTCGTCTTTTTTTCGTTTCGAGATGCTCTCTGGTGCCGAATTCCGGAGGGGAAAACACGAGGAATGTAGATTACGCATGGTAGATCCTTGGTCCCTCCATGTTATCTCACGTCATCCATTTGACTTTATGTTCGCTCCCCAGAGAAACGTTTGATGCTCCTCCGGAATACGTGTTATTATAGGTCAGGTACCAGGATATCGATAGGCGTCTCCGAACTTTCCGAGAATGGCCGTGTGTTTCGGGGCAATATGGTTAGCCTTGAATGTTAAAAATAACGCGGGACTCTTTCGGGATCACTGGTGCCACACTCCGCATTGTGCTTTGCCAAAAAGATGATATTCAGGCAGGGCTACGATGCTCCTGGCATAGCTGGTGAAAGTGCCATGCATGTTTCCTGTTCCTGCATGTGGCTTGGGCGGTACCTGAAAATCATCTCCGTCACAGCCCGTCCACTCCGCCCAGCTGACCAGCTGAAATGATATTGGTGAGGAAAAAGTGCCACGGGCTTGGCGGAGAAATTTTAACGGCCCAGGTGATCGGTCAACCCCTGCCTGGCCTCGCATTGCTTCGGCAACCTGAGAGTGGAAGGGTTGCAGGGCAGAGCCACTAGCGCCGACCATGGCTGCTTGACTTACCACGTGAGTTACATTGATGGTGAGCTAGCGGGTAGAGTCGAGGAGCAGAAAGTCCGGGTTCGGCAAACCCCTCGCGACCGAGGGCGCGAACTGTCCTGTGTCCGAAAGGATCCCAGAATTTCAATTAAACTCGCATCACCAGCTGAGCAGCATTGTACCGTACCCCACACGCATAGGGTTTGACTGCTGCGCCCAGCGTGGAACTGGTAAGCAGGTCGGGCATTAAGGTTGTATGGGCGAGGCAAATCCGGTATCTCCAGCCGATTCGGCCACCTCGCCGTCCCCAGAGAAGAGCGCGGAGCTGCCACTAAGGTACCTAGCTCCAGACAATTCAACCCCCCTCTCTGCTTGGGCCTTTGTGGATTTCGAGATCTGCTGCGAAATCCTCGATTGTCGGGATTGAATGGGACGCCGCTTGCACAATTCGAGGACGACCTAACACCAGTGCACGCCTGAGCGAGGTGCCTGACTGCTCCCTTGACTGATTCGCGCGACGAATCTTGATGAGAGTCAATTCGATTCAAGAACGAACGGTGTGGTTGGCCGGCGGTGTGCTCGGTGCTTGGTGCATGCATAGATTGCCTTGATTGCCTGCATGAGTTTTGCATCTGCCGTCCACTTGCGCCGGGCGGGTGAGCTGTGGCCGGTTCCCGGCTTAGTGCGGCCCCGAGTCCTTTTTGCACGTTGGTGTGAATTGAATTCTGCTGACTCGGTAAGCTCGAGCCCGCGCCAAGCATCACCATGCTAGGGTGCCGTAGGGGCCAGGCACGCCAGGGGGCCAAGTCTTTGAAAATCCCGCTCGTCCAATGTTCCCGGGCGAAGTTCGTTTGAAGCCGCCAGAAACAGCCAAAATCGATAGAACCCATTACTGGACCGTTTGCTGACGGCGGCATTTCATTGACTGTGTCGCACGCCAAGCTCACAGAATCGCACGCAACAAGGTGGCGATTTGTTTCGGAGCTCAGCCAAGATGGAAGACGGGGAATTTCACGGATTGGGATTGATAATCCGTGCTGAATGGCCGCCTGGGATCCTCATAGAGATCGACACCGCTAGCTTGGAAACCCTCCCCGAGTGTGTGTGCCAGTGCAGCCCGCAGCTACCCATCGGCCAATGGGACCACCCCGATGCGATACCACCTCGGACAGGGGCCGCAAAGCCTGGTTTTTCCTTTCTTTTGATGTTTCGAGTCCGCACACACCGCCCAACCAGCCCAAGACCTCCCACTTTCTTGCCGGGCCAGCCGTGAAATGACTGGAATGCGGCGGGGATCGATGATGGCTTCTGCGGGACGGGCACTCGAAAATTTGCGCGTGGCGGCGGCAAATTCTCTGACCGCCGCAGCTCCACTGACGTTGACCGACCGTCGCCGACCTCCCTCATCATGATGGGGTCATTGTGGGAAAGTTGAGCAAGATTTGAGCCTCCCGAACCAGAGGTGCCCGGGAATGCGGAGATGGGACCGCGCGGATGAAACAGACGAAGTGCTGAGATGACAGCCCTTTTCAGATTCGCGTCCTCTAGGGGTCGCGCTGTCTTGTCAGCCCATAAAGGCTCAGGAACGCTATGACCACGGCCCATTTCCCCCCTGCTCAGCTTTTGGACCAGATGACATCTCGCACCACAGCCCATGACGTACGCCATCACACAGCTTGTGAGCCACAATCCCCACACGCCCCGAGGGCAATGGCCTGGTCGGTGGAGCGCGGACACCGCGGCAGGGGAACTGCGGGTCAGCTGCGGCGCTGCCTTTTTTTGCTAGTCGGCCGGATCGGCCTCGTGTGCTCTCTTATGCCCGCCGGATACAGAAAGAGAAAAAGAAGCCGAGTAGAGAAAAAAAAGTAAACGAGCCACTATGCCGAATACTGCGAACCTCATTTCCCCTTGCCAGCTCAGCCTTTCCTGTGACTCCTCGCAGCGCATACATTATCACCGCTTTCCTGCTCAGAAAGAATCGAAGAGGTCATGGGAAGATCCATAAGACCCAGCCCGTCTCGCGCTTGGCACACCTTCAGCCTTGGATGCATCCTGCAAGGCACCACATGCATCACCCCCCTTGTACATGCCACCGCTCCCCACACTCTAGCGCACTATACCTGCTGCTCTCACCGTCATCACGGTCCCCACTCGTTCCAGTCACCGACTGCCAGGCACCCAGTGTTCCGAAAAGGGCATACGTTTTGCCGTCCCACCGACATATATCGCTCGTTGCTCCCCACCCAACCACTCTCTCGTCTCTGCCGATTTTTTTTTTCTTTTCCCGATCGACATCGTGAGAGTAGGCAATCTTTTGAGAGACCTGCTCATATTCCCCGAGGAGCCCAACACTCCCTTTATTCCGACCTCCATCTACCTACCTCGGCACCAGACCAACCTTGGAAGCCCTCACTGCGGTCGTTAAATACCCTTGTCGACCGACCGCCAAAATGTTTTGCGACGCGGGGAGCCGGATTCTCCGCAAATGTCGAAGCGAGCGAAGGCTTCGCACCAAGTCTACTCCTCAGCATGTTCGTAAGGACAGCACCTTCAGCACAGCGTCGTCCGAATCCTTGGACCGTAGCAGTCACCACAGACAACCCCGGCCGTCGACCGATCGAGATGATGGTCACCGCCCGAGGATGTCCGAGGACGACTGGGATCCCCTGAGGCTCCACCCGCCGATGGACGACGCCAGGTCTCCCCACATCACGAGTCGCGGCCAGCCCAGCGGCAGCCAGCAGCCGACCCGGCAGCCGCCGGTTGTGGATAGAGGCGCCAGCTGCAACGGATATGGCAACGACGCCGACATGGACGACATTATCAGCTCGTACGGCCTGACGGCCCTGCGACCTCCACCACCCCTGGCCAACCGACGGCCGCTCCTTCCCAGGATGAAGACGGCCGAGATGGACATACACGACGGATTCGATTTCGGCTTTATAGACGGCAGCCCGATTTCACCGACGTCGCCCACGGAGAGGCTTCCTCACCACCATCACCACCATCACCACAACCACCACCACCACCAGCTACAGCAGCACCGCTATCAAAACAACCTACACTCGGCCACGTCCCCGGTCTCCATCGCCGCTCGCCACCGCCGCCCGTCGACCGCATCGTCGACGACGTCGGAATGCTCGAGCATTCTCATCCCCTCCCACGGCGCTGCCGGCCTCCCCACCGCGCCACTGCCGATGGCTCCGTCGTCCAACCAGAGCAGGCCTAGGCCATCTCTCGGGAGCCCAGACTCGCCCAGCTTTATGCTCAAGCGGGGAGACTGGAAGCGGAGAGGGATCATCTTCATCTCCGAGGAGGCCAAGGTCACCGAGGATGATTGCTTTGAGATCCCCTGAAACACACGCCTCGCGAGAGCCATCTCGCCCTGTCTTTAGTTCTGCAGTTTCTCTTATCCTGTACCACTTGCACTCATCCAAGTTGGCAACCCGCACATTCGTTACGTATACTTCACAAACCATTCTTTTTGTGCTCCAAGAAAACAATACCCCTCTTTTATACCCTTTCCTTACTTCCCCTTTAATTTTCATATATCTTTTTATTGCCCTGTTTTTTTTCCTTCAATAATTGCGAGGCGTTAGGTGTATTGATAAAGGGATTTACATTGGGTTGGTTGTTTGTTGATATCTTTTTCACGCGAGGCGTTCCGGAGCCATTTCTATATTCTTTGATTCACTCAACGCCCTAGGGGTTGCACCGAAGTGACATTCAATCTTTTTATTGGTTTTAACTTGACCCTGGCGGCTGTGTATTATTACTTCCAACGTGTATACTTTTTCTCCCGCTTTCCCTTCTCCCCCGGGCTGCTGGGCCGCCTGCTGAGGTGGGCAGCGATGCAATACAACGATGTATACCTATTTAATGACTGCAGGGGGCAGCTTTTTCGTACAAAAACACACCGTCTCTGTCCCAAATAATACTTGTTCTTCCTCGAACGCTCATTCCAATTTCCACTCTAGGAATCCTGTTTTCCTAGCCGCGGAGCTCATGCAGCCTGACACATCCTGCGCCAGCCACCTAGGCAGCCATTTGTACCACCGTCCCCACCAACCTTCGCCAGCTGCCGATCATGAACACATTGGGCTGTGCCGATATGCACATAATCGGTCCATGGATGGCGAGGCTGACGATAGGTGAGGGGTGCGGGACAGCAGCGGGGAAACAGCGCCTTCCTCACCGACTTCAATTTACTGCAGCTGCTCCTTCCTCTTTTCCTTGTCGTCTATCTCGATGGTGACGTCCCGGGTGCTCGCCCGAAAATCGTGCAACATGGCGGATCGCAAGGATGAGAAACCTCGACTCAGCTTTCGCCGCATTTTCAAGTCGGGTTACGACAATGGTTCTACCTCATCGGGCAATGCCGCTACACCTGCCAGCAAAGGCGGGGATATAGTCGCTTCTGAAGCGGATCCGCGGACTGCACCCGTATGCCACAAGACATGCGATTCTATTTCTTCATTCTAAACCTTGTCCGACAAGGTGCATGTCCAGTAGGTGGTACTGACCTAAACCACAGCAGACAACCTCACCCCCGGCTAAGAGGCCCTTTTGGCAAATCGCATATGACGACATCATCAACGACGAGGATGCCAAAACACGCAAAATCGTCCAAGCCTACGATTCCCTGCTCGTCCGTATGGAGCAGCAGCGGCGACAATCCAGGCCGGAAAGTGTCCACGTCCAGGGAGATGGCGAATCCCTCCTTCCGCCAGGGGACGAGGATGGCCTCACCTCTGAAAACGATCCTGTCTCCCTTGATCGCCGAGTGGTCGGCCGCGAGGAGGAGATGAGGGCCATAACCGCCGTGCGACTCGAGAAGATGGAGTCCAAGGAGTGGAAGATGACTTGGCGCGGCAACGTGCTCAAGGTCCGCGAGCAGGTCACGGGTATCATAAACGTCGTCCAGCGCTTCTCTGGTCTGGTTGGGCAGGCAGCTTCTGCCAGTCCCGAGGCAGGACTCGCTTTCTCTGGAGTGTGCATTATTCTCGAGGTGAGAACTAAAGAACTCCCAGTGCAACCTTCAGCCAGTCTCGCGCGGTTACTAACTACAGATCCGTCGCTATGCAGCTCATTGTCGCCGACACCAAAGAGCGGGAGGCCGCCATCGAGGGCTTGCAGAATGTCACACATATCGTTGCCCGGACTAGCATCCTGGAACGGGACTACGTCAATGATCGCCTCAAGAGCAAAGAAAATCCTGAGAGCAACGCGAACTTCGAGAAGGCGCTGGTTTCTCTCTACCGAGCCATCGCCTTCTACTATATGAAGGCCGCCTGCTACTTCGCGAGGTCGACACCCATGCGGACGGTTCGCGGTCTCGTGGCCGCAGACTCGTGGGAATCGACACTGGATTCAATCTCGCAGGCCGACAGTGTATTGTCCAAGCTTGGGGAGCGTCTGGGGCTGTCTCGGTCGCTACATGACCTGGATGCAGTGCTTGCGAACCTGGCCAAGAAAGACTCCAAGGAACTCGTCCGTGACATCGCGGAGTGGCTTGACGTCAAGGCTCTGCACGGCGATACAAGCCCGGAGCTGCCTTCCGGACGTGAAAGCGTTGGGGGCTGGCTGTTCGAGGATCCATCGTACCGAGAGTGGGAAGATGGCGGAGGTCGCCAGCTTTGGATCAAAGGAACCCTGGGCACCGGGAAGTCGACTCTTGTGGCACTAGTGCTCGACCGGATGCTCCGACAGAGAATGCAGCGGGATGTCGCCTACTTCTACTGCAGCACCAACCCGACTGGAAGTGGCGGCGGCGAGGCTAGGAGAGGTGCTCTAGACAAGGCGGAAGCGGCCCGCATACTGCGTGCAATCCTAGGCCAGTTGTCTATGTCACCGGACCGCAGTCAAGTAGTTGAGGAAGTCGAGGAGGCTTTCGAGAAGTCGACGCAATCCGGAGCCATAGGTCATGTCCCCCTAGGACTTAAAGATGCCAAGGAACTTCTCGTCAAAGTCGTCAACAGCCGGCAGGTCACCACCATTATCATCGACGGGCTGAATGGGCTTCTAGATCACTACACTCTCTTGAGGGCCATTCGAGACGTCAACGAGATGGCTGAGCCGCAGAAGCTTCGGTTGCTCTTCAGCAGCCAGGAAATTGTTCACTTGACCGGCTTCTTCTCATCGGCGAAGACGATTGTCACCGGCGGAGACAACAGTCTCGGTGATATGGAGGCGTTCATCCAAGCAAGAGTGGACGCCTTCGTCAAGGATCGGCCTGGCACCCTCAGCGAGGATATATCGAATAAAATTGCTAGCGTGTTATCCAAAAAGGCGGAAGGAATGTTCGTCAACACCGATCCTCCCTCTCCACCCACACCAAATTGATTACGGGCCGCCTTCTAACGATATTGGTCAACGCTCTAGGTTCATTTGGGCAGGCCTATGTCTCGACAAGGTTCTTAACATTGACAACACAACCAACCAGATCGTGGATGAGTGGGAGAAAATCAAGGGACAAACGTTCCGCGGCCCCCTCCAAGACCTCGTTCAAATCTACGACCAGGCCTACAACAGGACACTCGGCGTCAACGAAAGAGAGCGATGTGTGGTTGACCAAGCCGCTCAGCGTGTGTTCATGTGGGTGTTATCTTCGAGGGGTGGATTGCAATCGAAGCAGTATTTCGCCCTGCACGAGGGCGAGGCTGGTAACGCCCCGGCTGCCAAAACCCTGCGGGCTTGCCAAAACTTCTTCAAGGTGTCAGAATCGGGGGCCATAACCGTCTCACACTCTTCGGTTTGGGCATACGTCTGCCTCAAGCTCGCTGGCCAGGTCGAGCAGTTCATCCGCCCGGACGCGACCTCCAGTCCGAAGCAAAACGAGGATCTCCTCTCAAAGTCGGGGCTGGCTGCTAGGAGAATAGCAGAGGAGAGACTCGCCAGAGAGTGTTTCGGAATGCTTCCATGGAGTAACCGCACCCGAGGCACAGAGGAGCAAGATCCAGCGCGGCCAGTCTCTAAAGGACAGACGGCCATATTTCTTGATTACGCCTGCATGCATGGATTCGACCATCTGTTCTCCCTGGGGGACGACAACGGCTCGCTCGGTGGTCTAAAAGACCTGGCATTTTCCCTGTTCGACCCCGAAAATACCGATGCTCTCCGCCGGTGGGTGGAGATATACGACCGTGAAGATCTCGCAGCCGTGAGTCGAGACAGAGCATCGACCGTCGGCCAATCCAAGAGGCCTGATCCCCTATACTACGCCATTCGTGTCGCGATGGCCACACAGATCGGCGATGCTCCCGCCTTCCAGCCTTTCGATCTGGTTCGATCAGTCTTGAACAGGACCGACCCCGTTTCCTGGACCGGAGGCCCGGCTGGCAAACCTGCCCAGCTCGCGTGCTACTTGTATCGACCCAAGAGAGACGACCTCGGGGATGAATCGCTGCTCAAGGAGATATTGGACAGAGTGGACATCAACGACGCGGACGAAATGCTGGGCACTCCGCTGCACGCAGCGATTTCTCGACGGCATCTCCCCGTCCGCAAGATGTTACTCGCTGGCTACAGATGCGATGTCAACGTGCCCAGCAAACTCTTTGGAAATGTGGTACACATGGCGCTGGCGAGAGATGCTCCTGCCTTCATCGAGAGCCTTGTCGCCGACCACGGGGCCGATTTTAGCCCCTCGCGGGCGCAGGTCGGACTCTGGGTCAGGGTCTGGGAGAAGATGCGGCCAAAGCTTGACGACCTCCCCTTGCTAAATGTCGAGCGCATTCTGAAGAAGGAGGGTTTGGCCACGCCCATTGCGCGGCCGCGGTGGCTCGTCTTGGACAGGCCGCTGGCGATCCTCCAGATGTGTGTTGCTTACAACCGCCACGCCACTGTTCACTTTCCTCGTGCCGGGGCGGCGATGCCTCCCGATTCGGCATTGACCGTCGCGCCCGGCGATGGGAAGTCCGGCACCCGGGGTGGATATACCCGTACGACGGGCTTTGAAGACGGGGGCTTCGTGCCCCTGAATCTCACGTGGATTCTCCTCAACACGCTTGCGCCGCGATTCCAAGACATCGGGTCGCAGATCAGCGATATAGTCTGCCACCACGAGAAATTCGTCCAGAGGCACAGAGTCGGCGATGATGAGATCGACCTGTCCGAGACGCTGTCGGACGTGTTTGCGCATGCCGTCATCACGCTGGTCGAGATCCACAACCAGATATCCAGTCGATTTCACAAGAGGAGCGTTGCGACGCAGACCCTCGTCGAGTTGTTCTCCTCGCCGCGCTCACTGTTCGACAGCAGGATGTCGCAGCTTCACAAGATGCACAAACAGGCGTCGGAGCTGGAGGAGAGGGCGACGGCCACGACGGAGACTGCACGGCTGCTGTCCGACGCCCACAAGCCCATCCTGTCGGCGATCGATGCGATGAGGCGGGAGATGCGGGAGACGAGGGAGCAAGTGGCCCAGCTCGCCGCCACTGTGCAGACGCTTCTGGACCTCCAGCGGAAGACGGCTGAAACCGGTACATGGCGCCATCCTCAGCGACCGCCGGCTAGCTGAGCTGATGTGCTGATGTGAGGATGGCTGACGGGTTTATGATCTCAGCAGGGCTGCTAGAGGCTACGCGGCGACAGGGGGATGCTCCCTGATTTGGACTAGCTGGTGAGATGCTAGGCGAGGATTGGAGAGATTGGGTTACAAGAGAGATAGCTTTGCCATGTCTGGCGTGAGTTATTCTGCTTTGTGGGTGGGCGTTTTGTTTCTGCGGACGAAACAAGCTATATACGGAATGGCGAATAGGTAGGGCTCCTGGTTTATGAATATTATAGTACGGTACTCTACTACCCTGCGTAAAACGGCGAAATCGGAAACAGACGAAAAGGGGGTGGCAATTTTTTTCTCCCCGAATCTTGAATCCTGAACCCCTCGGGTACCTAAAACATCCAGCCGTTGGTTGGAATGGGCCGGCGAGGCTAGCATATTTGGAACCTTAGCATCCCTGGGACACATTTTCTCTCAGCCGCGTTTATTGCTTGGCACAACACGCATGACCAGGTGACTCAGCCTCTGTATCTCTCTCTCTCCCCTGTCGATGCGTCCGGGGGAGGCGATCATGAACGAAAGCTCAATGTCGTCATGGCCCGATGGCGGCCTCCGAGTTTGTTGTCCAAGTTATCAATTCTCACAACGAGTGGAGATGTGGAGATGCCGAGACGGCAGGCCTGGCGGTTTTGCCAAGGCCGCTGGGACGCGCGGCGCTGTGGGCGGCTCCGGCCTGTGATATTGTTTTTTTTTTTTTTTTTTTTTTTTTTTTTTTTTTTTTTTTTNNNNGGGCCTTTTTTTTTTTTTTTTTTTTTTTTTTTTTTTTTTTTTTTTTTTTTTTTTTTCTTCCCGTTGTTACGTTCTCACGAGGGGTGCATCACGCTGTGGCCGTGGACTGGCAGTGACTGACTGGCCTTGGACCTCTCTCTGCGTGCGACAAATTCGAGGACCGTGATCGTGGCGTCTGCTCAGTGGTGCATTTTTGTCGTTGTATATGCAGTATATAGATGAAATGGAGATGGGCTACGAGCTACTGTCCTTGTGCCATGACACAACACTGCTTGGGCATCCATCGCGCATCTGAGAATTAGCAGCCGGGAGACGATGTCGTTGGCTTGATAGGCCGAACCAAGGATTCGCCCGGCCTGGGTCTAGGCTCCCCTCCCCTTTGATCCATTGATTGCATGCATACCCAGAAGCCCGCTAACCTCCTTCCCGCAATGCATCGCATCATCACCCTATTCGCCGTCAATGGTTAGCGGACGCAGCCACATTGGACGACCCTTGCAGGGTATCTGTCGTGGTCTGGCTGCCGGAAGGTGTGTCCTTCATGCCTTCCCACGTCGAGTCGAGCAGGCTCAGCCACCCCAACTTCAGATGGACGCGGCTTCGCGGGAGATCTGCCATCCACGACCGGGTACATTAGTTGATGCCCGTTTGTGCCGCGGAGATCC
Organism: Magnaporthiopsis rhizophila; assembly: GCA_003049465.1. Lineage (NCBI taxonomy): Eukaryota > Fungi > Ascomycota > Sordariomycetes > Magnaporthales > Magnaporthaceae > Magnaporthiopsis > Magnaporthiopsis rhizophila. Next base: position 142,478 of record PYSS01000091.1, on the reverse strand, counting down.
CCCACGGGTTGGGGGTTTGGGATAGAGAGAATGTGAGCGAAAGCGAGAGGCCGGCGACTGCGGGCGGTTGGACACATTGCCAAAGTCTTTGATCGTCTTCATGGCATAAAGACGAGACTTCATCCAAGCTTCTTTCTTGGGATGGAGACATTTAAGCTCGCATCCAGGGGTTGGATTGGATGCGTGCACTCGCCCCAACCGGATATTGACAAGTATCATGCCTGCACGTTCATATGTTCCGGCAACCTTCCAGATTTTGTTGTTGTTATTGTTGTCCTTTCACGCTTACTGGCGGCGGCGGATGTGAAATTGCTATTACGACGAGATCAAAGCCTAATAGGGCGACTGGCTTCTCAGCCTCCAGTGCTAGACAGATGAGGCGGCGAATCCAAAGCGGGCACCACGGTTTGGGTCCCAAACTTTAGCTGACGGATGCAGGTGCCAGACGAGCGCGACGGCGTCAAAACAAGGAGGCTGCGCGCAGAGTCGTGTCTTTATGGGGGGTCGGGAGAAGTAGAAAAAGGAATCTGGCCGTTTCCCGAAATGGATGCTACAAAGACGAGGCTTTCGAGATGTGGTGTGACCCTTCGTCATCTCGCGGAGCCGTGGTTCGAGGCCAACACAGGCCGCCCGGCCCCTTGCGAGGTGCCTCAGTTACAAACGCGACGATTGGCGCAGGGATCATGGGGTCCAAAATAAAAAGAGCAGCTCGGGACCTGTGACTTTGGCCCTGTTTCGCGCGGCTGGCGCACGCACAAGTAAGAGCGCAACAGGAAGGGCGAGAGGGCTGAGACTTGGAGCCGAGTCGGAAACGCTAAAGTTGGCTTCAGCACGGGCTGCATGAGCAAGGCACGTCCTGGTGCGAGCCATCAATTTGGTGTATCTGCTGATGCCACCTGCACTCGATGTGATTTGATGGGCGGTGCTGCTGCTCGCATTGCTGCGTCAACACAAGGCATTGACGGCTGGACGTGTTGTGTGGCCGGACAGAGGCAACTTTCATCTTGGGGTTTTGGCTGGACGGCAGTGTCATTGACCGCGTGGGGGAGCTTAGCACACCTAGCCCTGGAGCCCTGGAGCACGCCCAGCCGGGCCCGGCAATTTCAACGGCCGCCAGAACCCCTCCTCGCTTGACGCTCGTTCCTCTCTCATCCACTCGCCTCCCCACCTCCAACTGGAGCGCAAGAGCAAAGCAAGCCTGCCACCCAACCCAAAAACGCGGCCACTCCCAACGGGCGTTCCAATGCCTTTGGAACGGTGTCGCTGTGGATTGGAGGGCTCAATTTCTCGTTGCACTTGCCACCAGACCACTGCCACCACCCTTGGAAACCCGCATCTCAGCTGCAGCCCCATCCGCGCCTTCCGTGGGAGCCCTGCCGAAACTGTCGATCAGCTTTGGGCCGAAACCTCGGCCACCTTTGCAGGAAGCAACAACACTGCTGCAGCTCCAGCTGGGCCTTTCCCTGGACCACCAGTCTTGGCTTGATCCCGACCACAAACGACAGTCGATTTCTGGAATTTCTCTTCCACCCCATTGTCCGGAAATTCCAATCCCAACTCTTGCTCACAAAACGACTGCGATCTGCGACTGCGACTGCCGGCGACGCCCAGATTAGGCTGCCTCGACTCCCGTCGCTGCAAGCGGCAAATTGCGCCGGGGCCCTCGAGACCTGCCTATTGTTCGCCGCAGAGGCGTCCCCACGAATTTCAATCCCGTCCCTGCATACACTAAGCCCTTTGTCCAAGAACGGCAGTGGGGAGGGGCTCAAAGGGGCATCGACGTCGATCCGCCTCGTCGCTTGACTCCCTGTTGCCGGAGTTGCGAGAAGCGAACAAGAGACGATTGACAGCTTGCCCGACGGAAAAAAAAAAAAAAAAAGAAAAAAAATTGACACTCGCGACTCCTTAGCATGTCCTACGACGGTTATCAACAGCCGCCGCCGCGCGGATACAACGGCCCGGGGCCGGGCGCCCCGCGACCACCGCCTCAGCGACAGTATCCTCCAGGCCCGGGCGGCCCTCCTCAGCGGCAGTATACCGCTCCGCCTCCCCAGCAGTACGACCAATACCAGGAAGGTTATGACGACGGCTACGGATATAATGACTATGGCGGCAGAGGAGGAGGAGGAGGAGGAGGAGGAGGCGGCGGCTATGGACCAGAATACGACCAGTATGACGACAGAAGCTACCAGAGGGGACCCCCGCCACAAAATTACCCTCCCCAGGACTACTATGGCGGCGGCCTCGGTCCTGGACCGAATGGACCCGGGCCTGGAAGGGGCCGTCCCTTTCCTGGGCCTGGCGGACCTGGAGGACCTGGAGGACGAGGCGGGCCGTTTCTCCAACGCGGCGGCGGTCCTGGCCCGGGACCTGGGAGAGGATTCCCCAACGGACCGCCAGGTCGCGGACTGCCCGGTCAACCTGGACCAGGTCGTCCGATGGAGAGATCTGCAACCGCTGACCCAAACTGTACGTATCGTGGCGCCTGCTCCGCAGCACTGGTTGGCCAAAGTCTGAAATCTGACAATTTCGTGGATAGCATCCCGCAACCGCCCTCCGATGAGCACTCAAGACACTGGCTTTGGCGATAGCCCGTTTCCGGCTCTTCCTGGTCACAACCGCAAAACGGATTTGGATGAGGAGAACAAGATCATCGAGCGGATGGGAGGTTTGGCACTAGCGCCAGAACGAGCAGACGGCGGCGGCCCGGCACTGGACGGGCCTCGCGGTGGTCCTCCTCCGCAGCGAGGGTACAGCCAGGGCGACTACCCCGACCCACGCCGCCGCCAGGGCGGCCCCGACCAAGGATACGGTCCCCGTGGCGACTACGAAGACGAGAATCGATTTGGCCCTCCCGCGCGGACCATGACTATGCCAAACGTGGATCCCAGAGGCGGCGGTATGCGCCCCCCGCAAGGTCCCATGCGCGCAGACACACAACCGTACAACGGGCCAGGACCTAGCGGGCCGGGTCCCCGCATGGGTCTGCCATTACGGCCATCGACGGCAACAGGCATGCGTGGCCCTCCGCGGAACCCGCCGATGAACCCCCCGCCGATGCCACAAAGTGGTCAGTACCAAGGCCAAGGCGGCGGCGGTTACGACGGGCCTGGGTACGCAGATCAGGGCCAGCAGGGGTCAGCTTCTATCGATGAATTTTACGACTATTACGGCGGACCTCAGGAAAACGAGTACCCGGACAACCGCGTCTCGTCCATGTCTGACGGGCATAATTACCGGGCAATGCCTCCGCCAAACGGGCGACCGTCATTAGATCAGAATTACCCACCGAGTCGCCCCAGCCTGGAGCAACAGGGTCCCGGGAGGCATCCGGAGATGAGTAGGACCAAGTCGCAGCCCGATCTGAGGCAGCCCCAGGCGGCTGTATTTGAGATGGTGGGCGACATGCCCGCCATCCCCGATCAGTACAAGCCATATCAGCCCGGTGGCGTAATGAATGGACCTGGCGGCGGCGGTGGCGGCGGCGGCTTTGACCCCAGACAACCCCAGGGCTATGGCCTCAATGGCCCTGCGCCCACCAGGCACGGCAGTGGCGCATCGACACAATCAGCGCCCATCATGATGGGCTCTAACGGGGGGGACTCATTGCCAGCACATCCAGCCCCTATACGGCCCGGCTTGATGCCGAACTCGCTGGCCAACCAGATGGTCAACAAACCGCCTCCGGTGCGCCAATACAACACGCCGCCACCCAACGCAAATATAACCCCACCACCCCCTGCGCCCATAAACCAAGGCCCGCCGCAACAGAAGGCCGAGGCACAGGCGCCCGTCACGTTGGGAGAGCTGGAGTCGCTGAGGGGCATCATCAAGGCAGACCCCAACGACCAGGACTCGGCGCTCAAGCTCGCCAAGAGGCTGGTGGAGGCTATGGATGTGCTGGTGCCCAGCATACCAGATCCTAGGGGGCGGGCCAAGTCGCGCGATCGGTACGCGACAGACGCCCACAAGATCCTGAAGAAGCTGGCCCACGCGCAGAATGCGGCGGCCATGTTTTTCATGGCCGATTGCCTTGGCCGCGGCGTCTTCGGGGCTGAGCCCGACAACAAGGAGGCTTTTACGCTTTACCAATCGGCGGCCAAGCTGGGTAATGCGGCGGCAGCATACCGGACGGCGGTCTGCTGCGAGATTGGGCACGAGGAGGGCGGAGGCACGCGCAAGGACCCGCTCAAGGCGATACAGTGGTACAAGCGGGCGGCCATGCTGGGAGACACGCCAGCCATGTACAAGGTCGGCATGATTCTCCTCAAGGGCCTGCTTGGCCAGCCAAAGAACCCGCGCGAGGCTGTGGGCTGGCTCAAGCGGGCGGCTGAGCGGGCGGACGCGGAGAATCCTCACGCTCTGCACGAGCTGGCCCTCCTGTACGAGAGCGCGCAGCCCAACGACGCGATCCTCCGGGACGAGGCGTACGCGCTGTCGCTGTTTAAGCAGGCGGCAGACCTGGGCTACAAGTTCAGCCAGTTCCGCCTTGGAGCGGCGTACGAGTACGGGCTCATGGGCTGCCCCATCGACCCGAGGCTGTCCATCATGTGGTATTCCAAGGCGGCAACTCAGGAAGAGCACCAGAGCGAGCTGGCGCTGTCGGGATGGTACCTGACGGGCAGCGAGGGCGTGCTGGGCCAGAGCGACACCGAGGCGTACCTGTGGGCACGCAAGGCGGCGCTCGCGGGTCTTGCAAAAGCCGAGTACGCCATGGGATACTTCACCGAGGTTGGCATCGGCGTGCCGGCGAACATGGAGGACGCCAAGAGGTGGTACTGGCGCGCTGCTGGTGAGTATTCCAATTTTGTCTCTCCCCTATTTTGCCTAGCTATCTGTACTCCCCGTGGTGTAGTATACTAACATTGTTTTCTTTCATCCTCTAGCCCAGGATTTCCCCAAGGCGCGCGAGCGGCTCGAGGACCTCAAGCGGTCAGGTAAAAACGGGCCTAGGGCACGTGAGCGCATTTCACGCAGCACCCCGAAGCAGGAGGGCGAGTGTGTTGTTATGTGAGCAGCACGTGCCTCCAAGGAACGGCTCGATGACCAAGTTCCGGGCGCCATCTCGGCCACGACCCTCCTGCCGCCGGCACTGATAGGTGCTCAGCTCGTGGCCCCGGGTTTCGTGAAGCTTTTATAACTTACCAGCTCATCACTCCATGGCTGGCAGTGGTGGTCGCTCTCTGTTGGGACACCATCCATATTTTTGACTTCATTTCAAACGCCGCCTTCGCGCGAGCTCGGATCGGAGTGCCATATAATACGATTCTTTCGAAAGTTGGCATGACGAGATTTTTCAGGGACGATCAAGAATTGGTTGGTGGATGGATGGGCGACAGAGATATACCCCCTGAGGTACAATGAAGGGTACGAGAGGATTTGTTATGATGGAGAACGAGAAAATAGCAGGAATTGACGTTTGTCTCTAAGGATGAAGGGTATCTCCAGGTTATTTGTGGAGTCGAACTGTTGACTGACCTGGGACGTCTGCATGGTCCGCATGATATGAGCCCGCTACGTGTGGAGTGAAATAAAGAAGAGCCTTTATCTGGGGCGCATGTCCACGGCATGCCTGGTCGGCGAAAATGCCGAGAGCGTTCTTGAACCTTTTGATGTGCTCTGACTGCTTACCCGGCTGGGAAATAAGGGAAAGGAAGGGACGGACCCCAGTATCGTGATGTTGATTTTTTGGTCGGTTTCTTTAGAAAACATTTGGATTCATTCATTACAACGTGATAACCCCACGTAACATGCGTCCCCATGATTCTCTTTAATACAGGACGATAACAAACAACGACCGAGGTGTCCGTTGAGGGGCCGCAATCAATGTTATTTCCATTCAATGCGCCCCCGGTGTCTATCTGAAGAGCCCGGCTTTCTAAGAGGTTTGTGTGAGAGAAAAAAAAACGACAGCCGAGAGATAAACGCAAAAAAAAAAAAAAAAAAAAAAANAAAAAAAAAAAAAAAAAAAAAAAAAAAAAAAAAAAAAAAAAAAAAAAAAAAAAGAGAAAGAAAGAGACTAAGGCTTGGCAGCCTTGACGGCCTCCTTGGCGTCTGCAGCCTTCTTCTCAACCGCCTGAGCCGCGGCGGGTAGGGCGCCCTGGGCCTTGAGCGACTGCTGGTACAGCAGGATGCGGCTGACCTGGACTATGCCGACGATGCCCAGGAAGAAGTTGACAGCAGCCAGTCTTTTATTGTTTTTTTTTTTTTTGTTTTTTTTGCCAAGCAGTGTTAGCAATGTGTGCGCATATAAGTAGCATCGCATCCGAAACACAGTGACGCAGAGCCAGATGATGGAACGCACAGGTAGTTCTTGGGCTTGATGATCAAGCACCAGCGGGTCCAGATGAAGCCCGTCGCGGTCAGGGCGGCGTTCTGGGTGAGCGACAGCTTCTCGGCCGGACGGGCAAAGTCCGAGACGCCGGCGAGGACGACGGCCCACTTGTGGGAGGTTAGCGCTCTGGCTTCTGGCATGTACGCCCCTGCTCTTGCCGAGGAGTAAGGGGTTGATTTGGGTTTGGTTCCTGCGATGTCATATCATACCTTCATGACAGGGGCCCTAATTCACGCCAACTCCGGGTCAGTCCGACTTTGCTCACGGCCATTTGTTTCTTGGTATTATCGTAGTCGCGCGGCCTCCCAGACTCACCAGAAGTGCACCGTCTTGAGCCCGATAGGGCTGTCCCACATGCGCTTGAACCAGCTCTGCTGGGGGCCGGCCTGGGCCGAGCCGGCCGTGCTCTCCCACCGCCTGCCGCCATCGCGCCGGAACTGTGGCCGCCTAAAGGCCGCGCGGAAGGCTGGGCGCGCCGCCGTGCGGGCAAATGCCGATGCTGCCGAGGCCATTTTTGCAGTGTGTCTGTTTTGTGTCGGTTTGCGGTCGGGGTCGTCTATTCCGCGGACAGAGGAAGAAAGCAGGTGGTGTGCGTGTCTATGCTCTGGGTTGGGGAGCACGAACGAGGGACTCAGCGCCGGACCGGAACGGGCGGACTCTGCACGACAAGCTCAACGGAAACTCCGGAGTTAGTCTTGGCCTCTCTGGCTCGATCACGGAGCATGAATTGATCGGGGTTCACAGGTTTACCTTTTTGTTCTCTGTCTCGGGGATCAAGCGCTCGCAGGTCCGGAAGGGAAAGGGGCGGCAGCGAATGACGGAGGAAGCTCGCTGACCTCTTTCTTTCCCCATCATTTCAATCCGCGATCGGGCGGGCGGGGAGGTTTTTTTTTGTGGGGGCCCGGAGATGGGACGGCATCCTGGGATTGGTGGAGCCGCGCTGTTGGGCAGAATTGTGCAGGATGGACCGTGCAAATACATGCTTTATGCAGAGGCGCCCGCAGTGCGCCATTGGATCTCCCGACAGACGTCAGAACGTTTGACGACGCATCGCGAGCTCCAACCGAACGACAGCCCCTCGAGCTCCAAAACCGCCCAATCGGCCCAAGTCAGGCTCGCGCGCGAGACCCGAGAGCCGCCAGATAACCAACAGAAGGCACAAATGTCGGCCAAGTACGCCTTCACGCAGGGCCTGAGGGAGGTCCGCTTCCTCTTTTGCCAGACTGCCGAGCACAGCGCCGGAGTGAGGTTAGTCCAGATCTGGCGAGCTGGGGTCGGTGGCCGGGAGAGGGGCAGGAAACGTTGGAGCGATATCTGGTGGTGGTGGTGGTGAAGGACGAGGGAGGAGAAGGGACCAGACACATCGAGCTAACACCTACTTCCCCGCTAGGTCGTTCCTCAACAGAGCATACCCGACCATGAAGAAGAACAATCCCAACACGCCCATCCTGATCCGCGAGGCCGCCGGGACCATCCCCAAGGTCTATGCCAGGTACGACCTCGGCGTCGAGAAGAGCCAGTCATTAGAGGGGCTGTCGGACCAGCAGATCGAGGACGCGGTGTCGAACCTGGTCAAGCAGGGGTAGGAGAAGGCCGTTACGAGGGAAGAACAGTTCGTTTATAGGGGAGAGGGTTACTCGTCTACGAGCTTGTACATACAGGAGGCCATCCGCCGAACGGCCAGGCCATATCGACGCATTTTTACCGCATCGTGGTAAACCAGAGTCTCTCAGGCCTTTTGATGCAGATGACGCCCCATCATTGCGTTTCTGGGGAGTATTTGCAACGTGGAGATGATGGCATGTGTCGATACATGATTGCCATTGTTTCAACCAGCATATTCCTACCAGTCAGTCTGATTGATACCCCAACAGCCAAACTGCCCACATGGGAAACAATACTCAGTTGGCATATCCATGCCACTCTGATTCCCGTAACGGCTCTGCCCATATGGGAAAACTATCTAGGTAGTTGCTCATACAATAAAAACAAGGCGTTTGGAGGGGTTGGTGCAAATATCCGGACTGCAAAGGCATCGATTTCCACATGTCCTTCCCTCTTTGCCAACAAACAACAGCAGTCTGGTTCTTCTCCCTGGAACCGGTCCTTTTCATATCTCCCCGAAAAAAAAGGCGTCACTCTGATATCCTGCCGGGAGCCTGTACTGAAAATACAGACAGACTCCGGCACAGCCCTTTAGTCCTTTTGCCACTACACTACACTACACAATGACTAAATGTGCATCATCCCACCCAATATCACCCATCTCACGCCTTGCCGCCACCGCCGGCGCTGCTGCCAACGCGCGCCTTGTGATCTCTCAGCAACTTGGACAGCTCGATAGACGAGTGCACCCGCACAGGCGGCTTGGCCGCAGTCGCAGTACCAGTGGCGGCAGGCGGAGAGCCGGACCGCAGAGTACCGCCAACGCTACCCTTCATGCTGCCGCGCGCCGCCGTCGCCGCCGCGGCGGACTTGGTGCTGCCACTGCCGATGCTCAGCGTCGTTGACGACGCAGGCGACGTTGGCGGGTTGTCGTCCCTCGCCTGCTGCGCCGGCGCCGCGGGCTTGTCGCCGCTCGCAGCACGGCTGTTGTTCCGCTGATGATGATGCTGCTGATAATGGTGCTGGCGGTTGTTGCTGCCACTCATCTCGCCACCCAGGGCGGGCCAGGCCTTGGCAGAGTCGAACGAAGGGCGCGACTTGTGCTGCTGGTGGTGCGCGGATCTGCCCGCAGCCGCTGAGGCGTAGCCTCCGCCTCCTGCTCCTCCTCTAGCCGCGGCGGAGCCCTGTCCGCGCGGTTGTTGCTGCTGCTGACGCTGCTGCTGTTGCTGTGGCTGTGAATTCTGGCGCTGGTGGTTCTGCTGCTCCGGCGCTTGCGGCTCCTCCTGCGGCTTCTCGTGTTGCAGACGCTGCACAGCATGTTCCACAACAACGGGCATGGTCGTGCTCTGGCTCACCTCGTGGCTCATAGCCAGGAGATAACTGTCGGACGTGTTGCCGTCGCCCGGCACATCGTTCGCCTGCGCGTAGTCCGCCGTCTCCGGCTCCGGCTCTGCGTCGTCGGGCCCCTGCGCCTGGCCCTGCTCATGCTCCTGCTCCTGCTCCTGCTCCTGCTCATGCTCATGCTGCTGCGTCTCCGGCTGGGGGATGCGTTCCTCGTGCAAGCCCATATGCTTAACCACGATGCGGCTGCCGTCCCCCTCCGGCTCAGGCTCAGGATGCTTATACGATGCTGCGGCGGCGCTCCCGTCCTTGCCGGGGTCGGGCTTCGACGGGCGGTTCATTTGGGTGGGAGCCGCCGCCGCCGCCGCCGCCGCCGCGCCGCCCTTCTTGCTGTTGTTTTTGCGGTTCTTCCGCTTCCCACCGTTGTTGTTATTGTTGACGCCGCTGCCACCGCCGTCTGACGGGACAGCAACCTTGGCCGTGAAGGGCTTCGCCGTCGGGTTGAGCGCCTGGCCCTGACCCTTCACGCTGCAGGGCGGCGAGGGCGGCAGACCGCCCTGCGCGGCGGTGGCGGCCGACAGCTTCGGTGACGAGACGGGCGTCGTAGGCGGCGTGCTCTTGGCCGGCTCGGTCTGCGGCGGGCGAGCTGCGTCGTTGGCTGTAGAGGCACCACGGGTCGCAGGCTTTGTTCCACCAGCACCGCCTTCGGCCATCTTGCCTTTAGAGGAAGCAGGTCCCGTGGTGGTCTTGTTCCCGGCAGAAGGAGGAGCGGCAACAGCACTGCGCGGCACAGTGACGGTGGGGACGCGCGGGTACGGATCGAATCCGCGGGGGAGCGTCGAGCCGCTGCGGATGTGGTGAGGCTTGCTCTTCGTGTCGAGACCGGCGTTGTTCTTGTTGGACGGCGCCGCCCTCAGCGTCGAGGAAGAAGACTCGCGGCTGTTGTCCGCGTTCAGCCTGTCAATCTCGTACTTCTGCGCCGCAAAGGGCGACACCCTTGACGTCGGGTCCGTGGACTTGGCGCCGCAGTGCTTTGGCGTCGCCGACGTAGCCGTGAGAATGCCGACGGCATCGTCCTCGCGGTCAACACGGTTCTTGCGCACCGTCAGATCGGCACCATCTCCCTCGACTCCGCTCTTCTCGGGAGTTTGCGCCGTAGAGGGCGCCGCATTGTCGGGCTTGTTGCTCTTGGGTTCGGGCGTGGCGGACCGCGGCTGCTGCTTCTTCCGCGCCTTGTGCGTCTGCACCTCCTCTGCCCGGTTGAGAACGGCTGGCGTAGAGCGGCCCGAGGAGATGGTGGTCGCTGCGCGGCTTGCGGCGCGGCTCTCGGCGGTCGTGTTTTCAGAGGTAGGGTCCTCCACGTGGCCACGCTTGCCAGGCTTTCCGGGCTTGTTGTGCTTCTTAGTTGTTGGGTTCTTCTTGACGGTGGCCGTGTCGGTGCCAGCGGTAGGTCTATCAGTAGCAGGCACGTTCTGTTCCTCATGTCCGCGCTGTCCATCCTGTGAGTTCTTGCCGAGCCCCTGAGCCTTGTTCTTCTGCTTCTTCTTGTTGTTCTTTTTCTTGTAGGCTGGCTTTTCCTGGTCTGTCTCCTTGCTCTGGCCACCCTCTGACGGCTTCATGGAGCTCTCTGTACGCTCTGAATCGGCGACATACCCGTCAGCGCGGCCGGGCTCGGCGGCGCTGCTGTCTGCGCGCCACTCCTTCGGGATGGAGCCATGGGGCTTCCTAGACCGGTGGACAACAACGGTGCCGCTACTCTCTTCAGTGAAAGCTGGGATCTCGAGCTGGGAGGCGGGTTGCGGACTGCCATCGTTGCTCTTGCCCTTGTTACTATCGTCAGACCCGGGAGGCGTCATGATGATGGTGGAGTTGCCAGTGGAGAGCGATGGCGTAGTGACCTTGCCCTCCGAAATAACCACAGAGAGGCCGCGCTGCATTCCCTGAAGCGAGAGCTTTTTGTCGTTCTGATGAGCCCGAGGGCCACGGCTGTTGGAAGGGATGGAATTGCCAGTCTTTTGGGCTTCAATGCTCTCATGCGGCTTCTCCGACGACTGGCTCTTCTTACCCATCTCTTGCTGCTTCTGTTGGGGCTGCTTGACTTCGCTCCACTCGAGCTCCTTCTTCGGGGATGGGGTAGAAGCCAGACTGCCCGGGAGGCGGTCGGGCTCACTATGGGCCATCCTCACCTGCCGGGGAGGAGTCGATGGTCCATAGCTGTATAAGCCAGGCGCCGACATGATCGGGGCAACCGGTCGCGGAGGCAGCGCAGGAAGCGATACAGGAACGTTGGCGGGCCACTGTTCTCCTGCCTGCGGCGGTGAGTCGCCGAGCTGTGCATACTGTGGCAGACCCTGATCGAAGCCACCCGAGGACATCGGAGGCATTGGGAATGGTCGTGGATGCGGCGGGGCGACGTTGAACCCGCCGTTCGCGAAGATAGGGGGAGCCATGGGCGGCGGCATGATCGCGGCAATGTTCGGGTGGCCAGGCTGGTGGTGGTAGTGCTGCATAGGGCCACTCATGGGAGGCTGGTCACCATAAGTGCGACGATGGTGAGGCGAGCCCACGCCGCGGAAGTGCTTCGAGCGCGCGGAGTGCAGGACTCGGAGGGCCCCGCGGATTCCCGGGCAGAGCTTTCCATTGGCCTCCTCGACAACAACGGGAGGGACAGTATCAGAGGCGAATCTGGATTTGAGATGGGATTTGATTAGCTGGGTTTCAACACACGCAAGACAGGATGGAGGCGAGGTCGAAATGGGAGACGTACGTGATGTAGGCCCGGTTGGGGGGTCTGCTCTGGCCGCCCTGCATGCCGTGATAGAACCCAGTCGGCACGCGAGGGAAGATGACACACTCGATCCGACCCCACTGGCTAAAGTGCTTGCGCAGAGCTTCCTCGTCGCTGCGCTCCAGGAAACCACCACCCATGACGGTAACTGTGACGTTGCGGCTCCTACGAGTGCAGGTTGGGCATGGGCACTCCACCGCAGGCTCCGTGTTGGGGAGGCCGTAGTTGAGGCACGTCTCCCTCGTCTGTGGTGGTGGCTTGACGTAGCCATTTCCACCGCTGCCGTGCTGGCCGGGAGGCTTGTTGTCTTCGATTGCTGTAGCAGTAGTCGCCGCCGGCTTGCCGTTTCCGGCCTGTTGTTTACGGGCACCCGGGCTGGGGACGCTCATGGTGCTGTTCCGGCGAGGCTTGGGACCGCCGCTGATGTTGCCTTTGGGTTTGTTGTGCACGAACTTTGGTCCATGGATGGAATCCTGCTGCTCGCTGAGAGCCCATCCAGTTCCGTTCGCGCGAGGACCGCTCTTGTTTGACGGGCCGGAGCCAGAGGCTCTACGCTGCGAGTTCGCGAAGCGGGTGGTCGGGGTGGTCTGTTGAAGCTGCTGACTGGTCATCTGGTTACGGGGCGGGCTGATCTGCTGGTAGTTGGGCACGGCCCGCGAGTGGGCGTCTCCGTGGAAGCCCGTCGTGCGTGGGCCCTGGTTGGGAGAAAATCCCGGCATACCAATTGTCGAGATTTCCCGGCCGGTTCCGCCCTGATGACCAGCAGGCTGATGGAGAAGTCCAGGCTGGGGAAGGTCATATGGCATGCTCGGCTGGTTGTTGAAGCCGGCATGGGCGTGGCCCCGACCAGCGAAGGGGTTGTTCACCATGGCGCCCTGGGGGCTGTGCATAAGCGCATGTCGAGGAGGCTTCGTAGGCGTGGTATCCGGATTATAGCCACCATGATACTGGGCACCACCTCCATTGTGGGCACCGTCCCGAGTCGGCTTGGTAGGCAGCTTCCTGCTGGGCGACTGGCCGTTCGAAGGAATGCCCTCTGGTTTGCCTGCGGGAGATCCACGCGCCATCTGCTTATTTTCATCGCTGAGTCTCCGTCTCGTCCGAAACGCCTGGGAAGAAAAGTTTGCGGCAGACGGATGCTTGGTGTCGGTCCAATGTCTGTTATGGCTGGAGATGGCCGGTTCCGAGACTTTGACCGAGTGGCTGCCATTGAAGATGTATCTTGAAGCACTTACGGGCGCAGCAGCAGTGGCCATGGGCACCTCGGCCTCGACACGTGCTGAGGAGATCGGGCCAGCCGTAGTAGCAGGCACGGGAATCGATGCGTTCGCATTGCCTGAGGTACTTGCGTCAGTAGGGTAAACAAACACGCAGGTGCAAAAAGGACTTCCAGCCGGGCCGATGCGGGCAGGATGGCTGGACTCACTCGGGTCATTGTCGCGGCGGAGAGTTCCGCGTCCGTTGGAGGATTGAGAGGCACTCCAGTTGCCACAGTTGCCATCGCCCGAACCGTTGACGACGATAGGGTTCAGCCGTGCGCTCCGAGCCGCACGAGCGGCCTTGACAGTCTCGTAGCGCTTCGCGATGATCGCCGAGAAGATCAGCTTGTCATCGCCGGTCAAGCAGCCCAGCTCGGGGAAGATGTCGTAGCCATCCAAGACGACACGCGCCGACGAGTCCGTCTGCCAGTTCCACGAAAGCAGGCGACCTTCGGCCTCGGGGTTCTTGGCCAGCCACTCGTCCAGGAAGGTCTCCATAACCTTCTTCTTGTCCCTCTGGATGAAGGGGTCAAGGATCTTGTTCTGGTCGGCCAGCGTCGAGATGAGGTTGAAGGCGTTGTAGGCGCCAATCTTGTACAGATCGTGACCATCAAAATAGTCGTACAGATCCTCGTACACCTCAGGGCGCTTTTTGACCTGCGCCACCTGCATCGCGTACAGCTGTCGGAGGTTGTTCGCCTCAGTCCAGGTCGACTCGTTGTCAGAGAGCTTGTGGACTCGAGGAGGCAGGTTCCCATTCTCGTCAAGCTCCAGAGGGCGAGGCCTGTACTCTATACCATTGCCCTCAATATGGGCCTTGGAGAAGATGTACTTGCGCTCCGGCGGGCACGTGAAGTAGTAGTCTGGGAGAGGATGGTCTAGCGGACCATCGTGGCCGATGTTCTCGATCGGCGCATCCCATCGCTTCTCCGTCTGACCATGGTCTACCTCCAGGGCAGAAGCGGCGTCATCCCCAGCAGTCGACATCTTGCCCACGATATTGGAAGCAGGTGTGGCAGCGAGGATAGACAAAAGAAAAGAGATAAATAGAAGGACAACAAAGGTGAGTCTCAGGTGAGGCGGATGTGAAAAGCGGTTGTTGGGGTCGGCCGATGAGCTCGATGCCTACAAGACGAGGCGCAAGGACAGCAGGACTACCAGGGCAGTCGAAAGCGTGATCCTATATGGATGGAGGAAGTCTGAAGGAAATCAGCGCAAGGTCCGAAAGGATCAGAGGCCTGCACTGATGAAGATATCTTGTTGCTGTACACGATGAAAGCAGCGAGATAAGACTCAGATGGCGGTCGACAGGTCGACAAGTGGGATTTGTGTTATGGGGAGAAGAGGCAGCGTCTAGTAGCGAGACATCTAGTCACCTCTAGAGGGTGGTGGTAGTGAGGAGGTTTGGCTGGTTGATGTTGTTGATGGAAGGGTGGAAGTTGGGTTGTGGTTTTGTAGAAAGCAGAAGTGGTGGGTGTTGTGAGAAGAAAAAGGTTGTGGGAAGAAAGAGGAGAGAGAAGGTGGGAGAGGGAAGGGAAAGAAAATGGAGGGAGGATAAGGCATGTGTGCCTGAAAAAAATTCCAACTGGGCTGGGGAATCGACCTGAGAAGACGGTGAGGTTGATCTGAGAGTCATGTGTTGAGCGGCCGAAGCTCTGGTGATGCTCCTCCTCCCAAAAGCCCGGAGAGTCGGGTCCGCCAGATTCATCAGGGCAGCGTGCCGCATGGAGAGCCGTATGCAGGGGGCCACCGACGGGCCGCCCAGGCCAAAGAAGGTCGATAGACAGCATTCAACACACCATGACACCACAAAACCTACAAAGAGTCGGGGCAGGCCGAACGGACGCCAAGGCGGTCTTTATTCATGCGGTTCCCCCGTTTGCCCAAGGCCACGCACGGCAAGCTGCAGCCGCCGGGCCAACAGCCAGCCGCACAGAAGCAGCGATATGGTGAGGAAGCCAGAAGAGACGGGAGTCGCAGGGAAGAGGTAGTGGCAGATGACTCCGTCGTATATCAACTGGCTCACGGCACCGCAATGTCAATGCACTTGCAGGAACAGGGGCAAGCAGGAAGCCGCCCATTTTACCATTAAGACGTAGACAACAACATGAAGACGAGTTTTCTCGAGACGTATATTCTTTTGGGTGATTGAGAGGAGGCAATATGTAAACATGGGAGTGTAAATAGTATACAAAGTCGACTGCTAACATCCAGTCAACATGCTTCGTCATAAGACGCATGCAATGCAAAAAAAAAAAGCAGAGATAAACACAGACCATTTCCCGCAACCCCCTACTTCTCCTTCTCCTTATTAAGCTCGTTCAGCATTTTAAGAATCTTGGACTCATCCGCGCCCGCCGCCGCCCTCCCGTTATTCCAGTCCACGACGAGCGGCCACTGAAAGCTGTCGGGCTTCTGCTTGTACAGCTTGAGCGCATCGGTCGGCGTCCTGGCGCCCTTGATGACGGCGCCGACGGAGGGCGCGCCGATGTACTCGAGGATGGTCTGCAGCTGGTCGGGCGTGGGCGCGTCCTCGGTGATCTGGAGGTCGAACTCGGCGCGCTGCTGGTGCTGCCGGCTCTGCGCCGCGTGGTCGCTGGCCTGGTCCTCGGTCGCCGTCTCCGTCGCCTGCGCCGACACCTGCTTGAGCAGCGCCGCGACGCGCATCGAGGCCGGCGAGCTGGCCTTGTGGAAGAGCGTGACCGTGTCGAGCGGTTTGTGCTGTGCGCGGGCGGCCCAGGGTGTCAGCAAATTGAGCGACGAGGGGTATAAAAGCGGGAGCGCCGGAAAAAGAAGCTGCGCAAAAGATCAGCTTACGAATCGGAACATGGCTGCGGACTCTAGATCTGAGATATGTGGTTGGCTTCTGGGCGCGAGCGGGAAAAGGTCGATCGAGAACTTTACGGCGGGTTGACGTTGGGAGCTCTGGGCTGAGGCTCAAGGCTATGATGTCGATGCTTCCATTTCCGGAATTGAAGCTAGAGCTAAGGTCCCAAGAGCTTGAGGTGTGTGGGGGTCCAAAAGATGTGGCGCGACTACGTCAATGGTGCAACATTTAGCCACAAATTTTCAGGAGACAACTAGGTAAGGCACAGGAACGCGACGGATGTGAGCAGGCACGCAGGGAAACGCGAGAGTCAGGCAGGTGAAATGTCCAATCATTTTCATAGTTTTACACTACCATACCATGTAATGAAGCTACTCAGATATCACTACATTCAACCCGTCCGTCTCTCAACCTTCCAAGAAAACCCAGGCGATGCTGTGATCAAGAGCTTCTACAAACCTACCTGCCCTGGCACTGGGCGACAGCATGGCCTTGAACACTGCCCTCGGCAGATTCTAAGTTGCTATGAGAGTACGCCTGAAAAGGATCCTCGTTAGCAAGCTGTCATCCCGCCAAAGCTGAAGAATCCAATAGAAAAAGAGTCCGAAAAAAAAAGAGGTTCAGAATATGTAAGAAATTAAATGTCATGTATCTACCAGATATAGCTACTCCGGCGAAAGAGAGCCACCTGGTAGAATCAATCGCAAATTGTTCTCATCAGGGGAGAGGCGAGATGCCGTGGTGGATTGGCAAAAAGGAAAATAGAAAATGAAATTCCTACCTGACGGGTATCTGCCTGCTTCTCTTCAGGCACAATGGCGGTCGGCGCCGGACGAGCGAGGAGCGGTTGACGGGAAAGAGAGCAAGCTTGAATGGAAGGGACCGGGCAACGAAAGAATTTTTTTTCATGCCCGCCTTTTTGAATGCGGAGCGGGTCGACCGCAGGTGGATCCGATCCGATTCGTTGCGGAGGACAAGTCACGTGTTGAGACCAGCAGCCTTGCTCGCTTATGTAACCCATATGGCCCCGAAAGGCAACCTCATGGTTTGGTGAGGCTATTCGCCGATTGTCGCAGCGGAAAAGCGTGGCAACTCGGATCGTGCTTACCTGTGGGGTTGCAGTAAGGTATTTACCTAGATGTGCGCCCAGGCTAGAATATTGAGGCCCTGTTTATGTAGATGACATCTGATGGTCCGACCAAATTTCCACGCCGTTGGCCCTGCTATGTCTACGCTCTCCAATATTCAGCAACAAATACTGCATTTAAAACCCAGAAGGGAGAAGATAACAAGGGGTACGAGGCCACAATAGTGATAACCTCATCGTCTCTATTCTTGGGGGTATCATTGCCACATTTTATCCATCACTCTTTTCCAAACCGAGGCCAACCAAGCCCATACCACCGAGAACGACATACACGCACCCCCCTCATGCTTTGGTATTCATGGCATCCCTGACCTCCCGCCACCGCTTCTCTGCAACTTCCACGAATCGGCCAATAAAGTCTATGCCGGCAGCCGTGCCGCCCGTCTTGAGCACGCTCAGGACCTTCGTCTCCCCTTCCCGCGCGCAGTCGGCACCGACGCTGCGATCCACGACGACGGTGACGAACTCGTCGCACAGGCTCTCTTCAAGGCGGTCCGGGTCGAGCAGGACCCAGTACTGGTCGTCGCCGCTCGCGGCGTCCGGGTCGTCCTTGGCCCGGAACACGGCGGCGGTGCAGGCGACGGGCAGGCCGCGGACCGACAGTGGGCGGCCGGTGGGATTGCCGTCGTCCCCACGACGGGAGCAGACGGCGGCCTCGCGCTCGGCGTCCCACACGGCGCGGGGCAGGCGCGTGTCGCGCAGGGCGGCCACGACGGCGGCCCAGGCGACGTCGAAGGGGTTTCCGTCGAACGAGATGAAGAGCACGTCGATGTAGAGCACCCAGTACGCCTTGACCTGCGGCTTCTGCTGCATCCCGTCGTCGGCTTCCCCCATCTCCTCATCGTCGCCCGGTTTGGTATCGCTGTTGTTGTTGCCCTCATCCCAGATGCGCAGGTCCGCAGCGTCCAACAGCCCAGACGCGTGCAGCAGTGAGTAGACCCTGCTGCTCAGCGTCTGCGCCAGCGCCGTGGGCGGCACGCCGGGGAGGAACTGCGGCGCGCATCCCGTCGCCAGCTCGATGTTGGGCACGACCAGGTCGTAGTCTCGCAGCTCTTTCCTGCCCACCTCCTCTTCTTCCTCTTTCCGGTCCGCGTCGTCGTCGTTGTCTGGCCTCGGGGCAGGGACGCGGTAGTTTGGGATGTTGGCCACGGAAAGCACCTCGGCGCGCACGCCGCAGATGACGGTGGTGTCGCCCGCGCGCACGACGGCGCTGCCGTTGGCGTGGGACAGCGAGCCCGCGTTGACGTTTACGGGGCGCGCCTCCCGTGGGGCGCGACCGTTGGTGCGGGCTGGTGACGCGGCCGCAGGGTCTGCCGGCTGAAGGTTTGCGAGGAGGAATGGGTGGGGAGAGAGCTTAGCGAAGGTCGGCCGGGGGAAAGTGATAGGCTGCGCCATCTTGAGGAGAACAGGAGAAGGTCGTTTTCCTTCCTTCTCCGTCTCCTCCTTCGTCGATGCTGGCGGCGTTGCGTAGCCTTGCTTAACCTGTCCCAGGAACAAAAAGGGACGACTTAACGTCTCAGCTAGGCAAGCGGAGTTGAATGGCCGCTCCTCTATCCCATGAACGGCAATGCCGTCGCACGATATGGTTCGATCGCAACGTTCGTTGTTCCAGAAGAGGGATAGGAGACCAGGGGCCACGGCTAGTAGTTGCTCATCTCAGCAAAAGTCGCGAAGGACAAGGCAAGAAGTGGGGGAGGACGCGAGTCAGTGCGCGTGTGTGAGCGTCCTCTAACGGGAATACTACGGTCGACGCTTTCTGTCGGCGGCTGCGGACGCTTGGGCCTCTATGCGGTCACTGCTTGTAGCCAAGCATGCAGTTATGATGACGTTGGGGGCTGCACGACATCCATTCCACTGTCGGGCCATTGGCCCAGAAATCATGTCCATTTTCTAGGCGCTCCTCTATCTTCTCTAGTGCCCCTCCGCGCGTCGAATAGCCCGGAGAGAACCGACGCTAAGATCATGTGTTTTTTATGTGTAATGGATCGCTTCGCTCCTTTTGCTTTTCCCCGGTTGATCAATGCCTTTGGAGGGAGCTGGGAGGTTGAACAGGGTCAGTCCCAGAGGCGAGTTTTCAACTAAGGCGACGTAGCATCCCGCGCCCTCGCTTGTCACATGTCCGAGTCTTCATGCAGCTGGGAGCCACTAAAAGTTCGGTAGTCCCTTTGGGGGACCACCACTTCAGGGACGTCGCTCACTTGGCTGGCTGCCCACCACCTCGGTCAGTGGGTGTGATGGTGGGTGGCAGCAACGGTTCGCAGCACGTCTGTCAGCTTTGTTTCTCCCTGTGTGTGTCACGCCAAGAAAGGAATTGGTGTCTTGTGTGTCCTTGTATGGGGGCACTCCCAGCAGCCGGGCTCGGTTCTGCGTCAACGGCCTGTCCATAGTCAACTGGCCACACCACGGCTGTCGGTCCCGTCTCGGTCCCGCCGTCTCTGAGCGCGGCCGCGCGTCCAGGTAGGTCTATTGCGGCGGGAAACGGCGGGCTAGCGGCGTGGCACTGTATACTAGCACCACCCGCTCATCCACTGTAGACGCGTTGTAGCTTGGGTCGATCCCCAAAAAGCAAGAGCGCGATCGGGTCATGTCATCTGGTGGTGGTGTTGCCTTGCAGCGGAGGAAAGGAGTAAGAGGACAAACAAAAAAGAAAGAAAATGTGATGTCATATCTGGATGTTATGGCATGACTGAGCAAGCGTGGTGGAGCAAGGAGGCGGATTGAGCTGCTGGGCTTATGCCGTGTTTCGATCTGCCAAATTTGCAAGAACCGAACATAACCCCAAGAGGCCTTCGGTTCTCTCCCTCTCTGTTACCCATCGCCCAATTCGGTGCACGCCGTGGACCACCTTTCCGAACGCTTCTGAAATGGCAGTGGCGGGCATCGTTCGGATTCTGTGCTTTGTGCTGTCCGTGCCCATCGTCTGTGCTGCACCCAAGGTATGCGCCACCACCACATGGAAGATTCTCCTCCTTCTCTGTCCGCGCCCGTTGAGCACGTTTACGCACGGAATCTCCTCCGCCACCCAACAAACCTCCGTATTAGTCGGCGACCGGCGATGGCCGTATCCCTGACTCTTTTCTTTTCCTCACGTGGCCAAACTTTTTTCCCGTCTTCTCCTCTCCGGTTTAGCTTCCTTCCATCCATTTTTCCAGTCGCTTTCTAAAACGCCCCCAGGC
Source organism: Magnaporthiopsis rhizophila (assembly GCA_003049465.1). Lineage (NCBI taxonomy): Eukaryota > Fungi > Ascomycota > Sordariomycetes > Magnaporthales > Magnaporthaceae > Magnaporthiopsis > Magnaporthiopsis rhizophila. The sequence goes on along the minus strand of PYSS01000091.1, from coordinate 122,001 downwards.
GAGTCTAGTGTAACACCGCTTCTGTCGTGTCGACGTGCCACCATGGACTGACCCACATATAATTTATATTACACCTATCCATGCAGTGTCCGTTGGCACGTTATCTTTAGGTGCTCTACTGTCGCCGCGGGAGCATGCATCCCAGTCGGGCTTCTATCCCTTCTCTTTGGGGGTACACAACTACGACGCCTCAGAGCCTAACGACTGGGGGCCCTGCCTTGGTTTGCCAGCTATGGTAAGGATTTTGTGAGCACGGGGCGCTTGCCAAGGATGTTGCAGGTCCGGTTCCTGTGTAACCGGGCAGGGTGTCGCTCCCTCTCTTGGGCTCCTAATTTCCCTGTCCGTCCGTCCCCCAAGCCGGCAGCGGCAGTTTGTTCTCCCCTGCCTGCCGAAGTACGTACCAAGACCGCACCATGGGCGGCTGCAGCATGAGGCTGACTGTCAACGGCACAGGGCTAGCCATGTGCCGACGGCAGCCTTTCCCTTTTTTTCTTAGCTACATGGTTTGGGCACCATCACCTCGGCCCGCCACATATTGGGCGCGCGGCTAAGATGAAGGTCAGTCAGTGCTCATATCATGATTCTTTTGAGCGGGTGGCGAAAAGTCTTGCCTGCATTATTACAGTACACTAGAGGCGGCAGCCGCTTGCCAGGCAGGGTCTGGCGGCCTGCCCGTTGTTTTTTTTTTTTTTTGCTACCAAACACCCAGAACCCGGAGGCAGCGGAAAAGAAAGTGGTAAAACCAGAAGCCAATCTAGTCAAACGCTCGGATGAAGCATATTCTTCAATCCCCAGCTGAGACAAAAAGGAAAGAATAAACAAGAAGAAAGTCAAGATGAAAAACAATTATTAAGCGTGCCGTTGCATGAGACGCCCCCGTTTACACCAACCTTCCGTTTAAAAGCCCTGTCCCCCAACGATGAACTTTTTTTTGCTTTTTTACTTTTCGCCATTCCGGAACCGTGTGAGCCGATGACCGAGAGGAAAGAAAGGAAGATAGTTGCATAGGATGATGTACAGCAGCAGGTAAGAGGGAATGGTTGCGGCCTAGCTTCCCTGCTAGGCGTCGGCGCCAGTGGGAGTGCTGGCTGGGGCGGCTCGAATCAGCAGCAGGGAGTGCCGCAGTAGCCACACGCGCGTCCTGGGATAACCCAGACCTCGTTGCCCTTGGAGGCACAGGTGGGACAGCGCACGCCGGGGAGCTGGAGGCATAGGTATCAGTCAGTCTTTGAGAGTCGGCTCCAGGAGGCTGTGTGGTTGGGGCAGCAGGCGTGGGGGGTGTGTGGAGACATGAGATGATGGATGATCCCACTTACACCCGGCATGTGCTGTGTGCCGCTCGGGGGCGAGAAGGAGGGGCGGGATGGGATGCTGGGCGCAACGCTGCCGACGCACTCCATGGGAGGCATGGGAAGAGGCACCGGCACAGGCCGAGCGAGCTTGGGGAGCGTAATGATGTGCCGGACTTGGACCATTTTGGAGGCGTTTCTGGAAAGTTGGTGGTGGTGATGGTTTGCTCTCGCCGTGGGCTTGGAGCTGGTCGTCGGCGCTGTCGATGGCAGTTGCGGCTGCAGGTTGTTTTGGCGTTGTGGGAGGCAGAGATGGAGAGAGGGTTTTTCTTGCTGAAAAGTCTGAGGTGGTAGTGAGTTCTGCTGGGAGGTGGTTGCTGTTGCTGGTGGTGATTCAGACAACGAGAGGAGGACGAGAGAGGGAGCGAGGGTCCCAATTATATATCCCTCGGCGTGGCTGATGGGAGGACAGGACAAGCGACCGGCGACACAAACGACGGCCGAGGGCGTGCGGATGCGGGCAGGAGGATACAAGCAGGATAGGATTTGAGCTGCGGGAAGGAGATGATAATACGACATCTAAGGTTACCGACGAGGAGGTCCCCTGTTTGGAGAGCAAGATGACCGGACAAAGATGGAAGACGGGAGCGGGATACCCCAAACAGAGGTCAGCCCCAAAAAGAAAGATGCCTTGCTTTTAGAGCCAAATGGGCGGGAAAGATGTCCCGAGTGCGGAACAATCTGCCATCCGATGCCTGCCTCGCTCGGCGTTTGTGGAAAATAAACACTCCCTCGAGAATTTATTATTATTTTTTCACCTTGAATAAAAAAGTTCCCGATCTGGCCAACATTCCCCTCTCGGGCTAAACGGTTGGGAGTTGGAGACGGTGGCACGGACTGGGATCGTAAATAATAACAGTTGAAAAAAAGTAAGAGGAGAAAAGGGAAGATGGGACTGCTGGAGAACCGAGCTGGCGGTTGATCACAAATATACCCTAGAGCTTGGGGGGTGATAAAATGGAAAAGCAAAATAATAGTAATAAAAATAAATCAACACCAGCAGATCAAGAAATGGTGTCGTCCGACCTGTCTGTTCGCTCGCCCCGGTTCGCTCTAGGTACTAGGGGCTAGGTAGGGAAGGCCCTTGTCATGGTGAAGGGAGGGCGTGGAGAACGGCCGGCACCCGGACGCGGGCCCATGAAGCGGCCAAACACCAACAAAAACTGGCTAAATTCTGTTTGCGGTGATTTCCATGCTGAAGGATGAAGGAGACAGAATAAAAATCGTAAAAAGAGAATGAGGAAGGAAAAAAAAGAACATGGCAAGTGATAAAAGGAAACAAATGCTGGAACTACCAAAACGACACCCAAAATCCATAGAATAGAATTTGAGGAGGGGAAGCGGTGGCCGGACTGGCCGGGATGGCCGGGTTGGCGCTTGAACTACGTGCCTTGCATATACTGTAGCACGTATACGCAACTCTACCTCCAGGGAACAGATTGGGTCGTGCTCCTATGCCTCTGCTGGCTGGGGTTTTTTTTTTTTTTTTTTTTTTTTTTTTTTTGGTGCTGGGACAGCCGGCAAGGGGCGTGAGGTGTGGTGTGGGCGTGTGAGGATTGGGCCGTGAGGTGTGTGTGGGTGCCCTCTGCGTGAGTGCCGGGGGGTGGGTGCCGGCCCACTCTATCCATTATTCCGCTGAGCGGCGCTCGTGCTCCCCGGCGGACTCGAACACAAGCTCTGAGTAGGTGTACATTACACACCACTCGGACGCTTTTTCTTAGGTGCCTGACTTTTTGTCGCGGAAAGCCCTGGCGCGGCAGAGTAGCAGGCTAGACTAGGCTGCGTTTGCGACCGAGCAGCGGGAAAAAAAAAAAAAAAAAAAAAAAAAAAGAGAAGAGTGGGCGTTTGTCAGAACGAACGGACGAGTTGAGAAGTGACTGGTCTTGCCGTGGGAGAGAGTCGTTCCAGTCGTTCGGCTGGTGGTCAAATTCTCGCCGGTCAGTGAGCCCAGGTGGGCGGGCGGTGGGCTCGAGCGACGGGCTTTTCGCCGTGCTACCGGGCGGGTCAAGGTCGAGGTACACCGACCGACCCGCCAAACGGGAAACCTAAGAAACAAGAAGCGAGAAGCCAAAACTCGACGCTGACCTGTTGCATCAGGTTGATAGATTCCCGCCCATGGAATCCACCAACTCCAGCCAATTGACTTTTTGTCAAACAGCTCTCTCTTGTTTTTCTCTGTTTTTTTCCCCCTCTCTTTTTCGAACGTTGTACCCCAACCAGCCATCAAGGTTATGGCGCTGCCTGTAGATTGGTACATAGGTGCATACCTACCCAGGTAATGTAGGCATGTGATTGCAAGAAATGGGCGGAGTCGAGCACCGGCAGGAGTCGATTGAGCTCGGGCGTGGCTTCTCTGTCTTCTGGTCTGCTTCTGGTGCTGGTGCTTTCACCTTCTCGTCGACTGTGGGCAGCGTGGCAGGGACCCCTGGACAGGGTATGGTATGGATGCCGCATTGGATGGGTCGTTCCATTGAATTTTTAACCAGGGTAGGAAAAGGCGATCTGATCGGCCAGGGTCGAAAGGTGGGTGGGTCGCGAGCGAAACCGAGCCCCATGGAAGGGAAGCAAGGGAGGGGCGTGGCTGATATCATCGGATGAGCGAGCCAATAAAGTCGACCTCCCAACGAAAACCTGTGGCACAGCGCGCCATGGCGCAATGGACAAAAAATCAGGAAGAAGAAAAAGAAAAGAAAATTGAGGAAGGAGCAGAGGCTGAGAGAAAAAAGCAACAAAACACTCAAGGATTTGGGTGTGATTCGCTGCCGAGATCATCATGCCATCCCACCCTGGCGGTTTTCTTATCCCCAACACAGGCAGGTCCCTCGTCATCGTGAGTAACATGGACGGGATTAGTGGCATCATCATCGTCATCACCATAACCGGTTATCACCGGGTTGATTACTTACTCCCCCGCCGGTATTGCCATTACTTGAGCGCAGCTATCGGTCCTCTGCTGCAGCTTGGGGGTCGTGCAGATGGACAGCCTTGACGGAAAGAAGAGAGATGACTGGACATCAAAAGCAGGCCGGGCTCCAGGAGTGGGTGGGTGGAACGAACGGCAACATCGGACTGTGCCCATCAAAAGACTCGCCTCGCATGTTTGTACGAATTGAGTGAGTGGAAAATCGTGGCCCTCCCCGGCGGGCGTTTGTTTGATGCTGTTTGTTTGATGCTGTGTTGCCTTTCCCCTGGGCCCGACCCCCAACGGCATCTGGGGCTGTATGTATGTAGTGTGTGTCCGTGTGGGAAATGATGCCGTGCAGCCGATCGTCTTTATCCGTGCTTCTAGGCCGGTGAGGCCGGCAATGGCGTTTGCCGTCGAACAGTCATGCTAGGTTGTCGGGATCCGATTAGACCATTGGGCGTTCCATGGACAGAGCGCGTTTCCCCCGAAAAGAGCCCCGTTTAAAAGGGACCTGGTTACATTGGCCGCCCGCAGCCAATGGGCACCTTCCCGGGACTTCCATGTATTGGCCAGCTCCGCGGGTGGATGTACGTTTGCTGATAGCCCGGCGCCCGGTGCTTGGCACAAAGCGTGCAGTTGGCTGCAAACTCGCAACAACAGCCTCAAGCGATGCGGTTCAAGGCCGCTGTTGGCTCCATTTCCAACCCATGTTTGCTTCCGCGGTGGACCCCTCTTTGCATGGATGGGATCGACGACGCAAGGAATGCGTGGTGGAGCGTGTCGCAGCAACGAACCTTTTTCTTCCTTTTTTTTTTTTTTTTTTTTATTTTTTTTTTTTTTTTTTTTTTTTAATTTTTTTTTTTTTTTTTTTTTTATTATGAGGACCACGAGCGATGGAAAGGCAGAGTTGCCATCATTCTCCTTCGGAACAAACACGAAGGGGTCACTGCAAGCTCCCGCACGTCAAAGAAGCAGACGCACGCTGGCCCCGGCCTGAGCTAAACCGTGCGACCAGGAAAATGGACGTTGAGAGGCAGGAATCCGGATGGGCAGCAATCAGTGGATGCCAGAGGAAGTCTCGATTTGGGGAGGCGCCTTCCCCCCCTTTTTTTTTCTTCGTCTTTCTGCACGCGCCTTCCCAAACTTTGCATGGGGGCACAGCTGACAGGCCGAAAAGGAGACATTCAAACAGGGCATTACTGCCAAGGGTAAGACAAACCTCCGGAGCAGGGAGGGCGCCGCAGCTGTGCTGAGCACATTTCCATTCAACGGTAGGTAGTTTGTGATATCTGACGGGAGATGATGGCCTGCCGTTGGAAACTAAGCAGAAAACGCAAGGAAGCAGCCCAGGCTCAGTTTTAGGCCTGGCTCCACCGTGGCCCCAGCGGACACTATTGGGCGGCTGTGGGACCAAGTTTTGGCTGGGGCGCCCAATCCCAGCTGACGTTCCAAGAAGTAAAGCGTATTTTTTTTTTTCCTCTTTTTCCTCTCCCTTCTCCTTGCTTCGTCCCTCCTTGTCCCCGTCGCTTAAAAGAATAAACTTTTCCAATATGATATGCATCACACACCTGTCGGCTTCACGTCAAGTATCCAGGCCTTGGAAACTGACCGGCCGTGTCAGAAACATCTCGACGTGGGCCGGTGAAAATGCGAGCCGACGATGAGACGACGGGGAAATGTGAGGCGGTCTTCCGCACGCCAGGCACACCCCCCGCCCAATAAACAGATCAGCTTGGGCCGTCAGCTTGTTACTTACGAGCCCGGCCCTCTTCCCGCCGGCGGCCGGGCCCGCACGGCATCTTGGTCTACCGAAGTTGGTGCTGCCGTCGGACAGAGATCAGCTAGCCGGCCCTGGTAGCACCCTGTCGCTCTACCAGTTTGGTTGGGCGACGGTCCCTGAGCAAGGCCACACCGGCCTCCATCCAGACGGTCGCACTTGGGTACCCAAACCAACTACGGCAGGCAGGAAGACAGACGTACCTGCATGCTGTGCCACCTGCCATCCACCGGTATATGAAGCTCCCTGCCGCCGCGGCGACTCAGGGCGGGCTTCCCGGCATGTCATGGCGAGGCCAGAGACGGTCCAGTGGACTATAACGACGGCTCTACCCAAGCGAGCACGGCAGGGCTCTAATGCGCAACAGAAATCAGCTGCGTTTGCTGGGCATACGAGCTCTTTGGCTTAGTTTGGTCTGGGCTCGATCAGAAGGCGGGTCAGGTATCCGGCCACGGCTCTGCTCGGCATTAGTACGACAGTACATAGCCAGCCGCCTCATCTGTGGAGCCGCTTTGATCCCTGCGCCCAAAATGTGAGCAAGATAGGGCGTCATTTTCTCGCTTCATCTTGCATGTCTCGGCGTCCTTGCTTTTTCCCCCTCCTCATTTTCCCCTCCCGGCACTCCCTCACCCGTCAGTCAGCCCTGGCTGGCGGGGAAAGCAACATGCCCGTTTGGGCCCTGCCGTCCGAATGGTCACTCGGCCTCGTTGCTTCTGACATGCCGGCGCACTACAAGCGCATGATGGCTATCCTGTCTCTCCGGCATCAGATGACAGCCCCGATTTGCGAACCTCTCTTATCTGCAAGTGTCCTTGCTTTTTCTCCCTTTACCCTCTCGGAGATTTTTCCGCTTGCCTCTTTTATGGACGCTAGGCGTCTTACTCTAGCCTAAACATCCAATCCGCAGCCGCTTCGCACCGTCCATCCGCTAAATGTTGCCTCGAGTGTGGAGATGGCCAGCCGCTTGGCCGTGCCGATCCAGCCTGGTCCTCGTCATCATGTCAGCCACGTACGCTTTATTGACGCTGCGTTACCCGCATGGGGCTCTGGAGAAGGGAGCAGCAGGAATCCCTGCCCGGGTTCGAACTTTGACAGATCCGTCACACCGCGCTATCGCACCATCGATTTGCTGTCTGTGAGCTTTTATCCCTTCTCATTTTTTTATCCCAAGTGAGCCGGCGCGGTCGTTTTAGCGCAAGTTCAGCCGGTCAGGGGCTGCGGGTGGAAGCTGTGAGTGATTTTTCCAATCAGACCTATCATATGTCGCGACTTTCTGTCTGAGGCCACCCCCCAAGGTGCTTTGGGTGCCTTTTGCGTCTGGTGCTTCACAAGCCGCGCCGGGAAGCTCTGCGCCGCTAACGAGACGCTCGCATTTCATGGCTGTCTTCTATCTATCCGGGTACTTGCAAAGGCCGTCGGATAATACCTCATATCTAACTGGGTTGAGACAGCTCAAGCTCGCATCCATTCCCCTTTTTGTCGCAGACGTCAGCCAGGGTAATTTTGGGCGGTTGGCAACAGGAGACTAGGCTGCCTGCCTGCCTGCCTGAATGGGGGTTTTACTGGGGGACTGCGCCAAGTCTTGACCTGACCAGACCTTGGGACACGCAGCACTGTCGTATCGTCAACATGCGCTAGTGATTCCGTCTGCCTACCTAGTCGACGACAAAACCCTGGCAGGGGGCCAGCGCGAGCCTGCACCAGGGAGCTGGTCTTAGAGCTTCCTGTGGATAGCGACCCATATGGCGGGATCGTGCCTGCCGCTGTGAGCGAGAGGAGCCGCCCCAGTCTCTACCTGGTCCTTGAGCATTGCCCACGGTCCCCAACAGGTGGATGGTGGTGACACGGACATTCGGGAACTAGCCATCCGCCGAGGGGCATTACTATTCTGGGACAATGAGGCCGGGCCTCCTCGTGTTAGCTAAGTCCAAAAAAGCCACCATGAGAGACCTCCCGGCCTGCTTTTTTTTTTATTTTTTATTTTTATTTTTATTTTTATTTTGGCGGGCGAGGATAACAGTTCAGTATACATAGGTTCAAGAAACAGGGACGATCCCCAGTGCAGACACAACCCATCGGGTCGGAGGCGTGTCCGTAGCCCGGCCGACCCAATCATCCGACACTGTTTCTCCTTCCCTCTCGCCAAGGAGATCTCCCGAGTAAATCGAGCTGCTAGACTACCCGACTTGCTTTCTGCCGCCAAGCTTTCATGCCAGCAAGCGCTCCTGCCGGGTACACTGCTGGAGCCAGGATCCAGCTGCAGCCGAGGAAAGCCCTGGCCGCCTTTGACGTGGACCAGGCAGGGGGGTCCCTGCAACCTGGAGTCCGGCACATTTGCGCTTTGGTCAGCTTCTGGCCAATCCTTGGCCCTTCCCCAGGCCGGAAAAGGCGATACATACTCACCACCATGGAAGATTTTTGATGTTGTACATGCGTAAGACCACAGCTCATTACTGCTGCGTCCCAGTTTCCGGCCCCTCTTTTGACTCCTTTGCCACCGGAGGAGGCCCTGGGAATAAAGTTCCCTGCCAAGCCGACCAGTCCAGCTCCTCCTTTCTGACTCGCCGGCATCCCCAGGAGACGGCAATGCGTGGAGGCGGATACCAGATACCACGAGCTTTGTCCCAGAGCGCGCGGCAGCCGCCCGTTGTGGTGGCTCACGAGCCATGTCACACGTACGCGCCCCAAGCTGTGGTCTCGAGAGCCCGGCTTTTCTTTCCATGTGTCTTTGGCCCTGTCCACTGGTGGACCAGATACCGTGCCGCCACTTGCCAAAGCATGAGACTCGCCAAACACCCACGATTCATACAGGCACGCCGTGTTTTTTTTTGTCCGCGAGGGAAAATGCGTCAGCACGGCCCCAATCGTCTAGGTCTGAGAGACTACCCGGAGGCTGCCGAGTTGAAGCCATCCCCATTTGAGACCTCGTCCAGGGTCGTCATCCGGGGGTTCTGCCCCGACGAAACAGGAGTCACGCGGCTCGTTGACATGCTACCCAGGTAGGTAGGTAGCTACCCGTCCTTGGAACCTGCCTCGTGATATGTGTGCATAGCCTCGGTTCCGATGACTGAACGAGGCAGATGCACTCCCTCTCTCCTTGTCCGAGTCGGCTTCTCCTCCTGCACTACTAAGCCGCTCGGGGATTGCCGCCGCAGCAACGCCGAGGGTTCGCCGTAAACGCGCCGTGTGCTGTCACCGCCACGGAAAGGCAAACCGCCCCAATCCTGATATTATCCCTGGCGGGTGGAGGGATATGCGCAGGAGTGGTCGGCCAGGACCAAAGAGTGGAGATATGGCACGCACGGCTCGGCATATCAGGAACCTGGCCTCCGTGGGAGACGCAATATAGGTACTCATCCATGCACGTCCTCTCCCCGGATCCGACATGGCCGATCCCCTATCCCTCCTTGGGCAAACAAGGTGACAATGAGAGAGTGGAAGCGTCACCGCGGAGCAACGATATAGCCTCGCCTTTGCAACCCTTGCGGGGCCTTGGAGGCACTAGTGATGCAAATCTCGTGCGACTTTTGCTCTTTAGTGACCCTGGCCCATCTCCTCCCACCACTTAGCGCTCTGCCCTGCCCGCTGGAGGCTTTTTAGGTCCCTTAAAACCGTCGATATTAACCATTATTTAGACTTACATCACCAGATACGAACCCCAGCAGCCGCAGCTCACACACCCTCTTCAACACCGAACCCATGACAGCTCCAAGGGTATAAACCCACCGTCACTAGCAGGCCCCACGCCGGCTATGTACCTCTCCCTGTCCTTGATCTAAACGGAGAGAGGACCAGTGTTTTTGCAACACCCCCTCCCCCGTGTATGCATACATATCTTAGGCCCCTCTGTACGTCGGAAGTTTAAGCAACGACATGTGCTTTCCCCGCACGGCTGCCGTCGGGTGAGGCACTCCGACAATGTAAAAAAAAAAAAAAAAAAAAAAAAAAAAAAAAAAAAAAAAAAAAAAANNAAAAAAAAAAAAAAAAAAAAAAAAAAAAAAAAAAAAAAAAAAAAAAACTAGGAAGCAACGAGATTCAAGGGTCCAAGAGTTATTGCAGGGCCGTCTTTTTCCAAAGTTGGACCAATCCTGTTGTTTTTGGAGGCATGGACGCTGAAGCTGAGAAATCGGGATTCTGTTGGCGCTTCCACGACCTGCAATGAACAATGGACGGCCCGATCCCCCCCAAAAAAAATGCATGCTCCCAATCGCGCTCTCCAATCAGGCCAGGGTGGTGGTGGTGTGGGTTCGGTCCAGTCGGGGAAACTTTCCATATGGGTCCAGACGCTGCGGCTTCCCGACCGGTGAGCCAGGGAGAGGGAATGACTGGCGGCCGCCCCTTCCTTTTCATTTTGTTTCATTGTGGATTGGCCGGTAGGTGGTTCCGTTTGCGCCTGCCGGTGTGCCAGGTCGTTTGTCATGACGCCTCACCGGTCCATGGGGTTTCTACATACTGCACGGCTCCGCTTTGGGAGGTTCCGAGCCTGGGGCGCCCCACACCAACCTAGGTACCTAGGTAGGTACCTACCTACCAACCAGACGCTGCATCGATTGAATCGCCGGATTCGTGTTCCCGTCCCCTAGACGCTGAAAGCCGGCAGGCCTTGTGCAAAGAGAGGTGCGTGCCTGGTTCGTAACGTGGAGCCAGGCTACTGGCCCGGGAAGCCTTGATGGCCGTCGGAGCTGCCCGGTCTCCTGTCTCGGGCCTTGGGCAGCTTGCCGGCTCGCCGAGCGGGAGAGGGCGGTGAGGCCATTGCCGTTCTCGTATTCCCGGGGACGTCTTGCCTGCTCGTGCCACCAGCCACAATCGCACCGGATCAGATTTCCGTCCCCTGTTTCCCGCGATCTGCCCGTCCGTTTTTTGCCCCACCGTTGGTGTTGTTTCTTCCCACGTTTGGTTTAACGTGATGGAAAGCTTTGGGCCAGCCCGGCTGACAGATGCTTAGGGTTCACAAGGCGGCCCACTCGTTTTTCTTCGTCTTGCCCTCCAGCTCACTCCATCCTTTCAGAGGCAAACCCTCAGACTTCATCTGCCGAAAACAACATCCCCTCCCTCGACATCGCCGCGTGTGGGCAGTCGCAGTTGTAGCCCCAGCCAAGGGTAGCGCCGCCAACGCACGCCCGCATAATCCATATCGAGGCAGTGGAAACTGGGCTTTCGGCGTTACATCCCCTCCCTCTTTGCTGCACAGCTGACTGGACCACACTGCAACTCGAGGAAAAGAAATGCAGCCCTCTCGTCGTCGTCACCCGGTTGGCGGTAAAGCGGCCGAAATGGGTCAAGCCAATGAGGAACAAGCCGCACACGGTGTTCATTTATGCCATGTAACCGAGAAACCCCCCACGCGCTTTAGCCGCCACCTGACGAACACACCACCACGTCACGCTGAGGACCCAACGTATACCTAGCGAACCGACCTGAGGTAGCTTGCCCTCAGCCGGCCCTTGGCAGCCCACCCAAGCTCAGTGGTGTCGTCAGCCTGCATTTGGTAGTTCCAGAAGCGAGCAGCCTTGTATATTCAAGGGTGAGGCATAGGTGACGAAGATACCGCACCACCTCGGGCTTCTTGAGAAGCCTCTGGAGAAATAGAATGGTTCTTGTGACCTTGGCCGGCTGCCCACCCTCCCCTTACCGCCTCTTTTCCCTTCAGCGGCTTTGCTTTGTGTTTATTTTTCTCTTCTCTCCGCCTTGTCTGCCATATTCTCGGTCCTCCCCTCGGGCCACACACATATCCCTACGTAACAGCCGAGACGTCGGTTCTTCGGCGTCGCCCTGACCTGCATACTGATAAAGCTGTCTAACATACCTACTCCTTTTATCACGAGGATGTCGCCATCATGGGACCGGCCTTCGCCTTTATCCGATAGGCCGTTCCAAACTTTCTCTCCTGCCACTTTTTTCTCCTCATTTCCCCCATACGAACACCCTTGAATGTGGCGGCGTTATGAGCTGATGGAGGGCATGCTCTTCTCCTTTTCGAGAAAGCCGGGCAGGTAGGGGAGCTAGGGATGTGTCATCGGGAGCTCGTTTCCGGAAACGCCCCCGAGCATGTGTCACCGCCTCTTCCACCCGGATAGTTTTCCCTACATTCCGCTTCTTCTTCGCCTATCCACGGACTTTCCTTTTCCATGGCTGTCCGGATGTTATCACTTAGTTTGCGACACCCGCGTTGCTTTGCCACTGCTGCTAGCAACAGAGGCGACATCCTCTCCTCATAGGCCCTAGCTAAAGCACGAATTCCCCCACGTGCGGGTTTTACGACCGGGATAGTGCGCCCCTCCTCGCTAATAATCCCAGCTGCCATGCATGCTGTCGGATATTGCGAGGATGCGCGGGAAGGGGACCGGCAATACGGTGCCCAGGCTATGTAGTCGGGCCGGATGGTAGCTGTATTAAGGCCAGAGGAATTCAGTTACGGGAAGGTGAAAGTAAACCCTTTCTATCCAATCTCAAGTGCCCTGTCGTATGTCCTTTTTTTTTTTTTTAACCTGCTGTGCCGTTCAATCATGCATGCCATGGCCACATGCCAGCTAAAACCCCCCGCGCAACGTGGTAGGCGATCCGTAATCCGCTTGAAGATTACGGAGGGAATAGACGCGGGGATATTTCCGCAGCATCCCGACGGCTTGAACAAGCACACGCACTGCAAGGGAGGGGATAGTTCCGACGACCGATCCGGGAGGGACCGAGATATAGGCAGGGTTGATGGATCCACCCAAAACCCGCGGCTCGTGTATACGCGAGAGAAATATTGGTCTCGCCCCACATACGTGGGAAGCTAATGGCTTGACGGCCTGGGAGAAAAAAAGCTTAAATTTGCTATGCGCTTCGACATCACGGAGGGGTTGTTGTTGCAAACTGCTTGTTAAAGTAGCGCCCGATAACCATCCTCCTGACCTCGCTGGTACCCGCGCCGATCTCGTATAGCTTGGCACTGTCATGGGCGGAAAAGGGGGAGTTGAAGATTAGCGCTGCAACGGAAGACGTGCGTCCGGCGGCCAGGAAAGGAAAGGCGCAAAAAATAGATTGGAGGGAAGGGAATGGAAGAGGCGAGGCACGCCAAGCCCGACGCGAGCAGCAGATAAGATGGCCACACTCAAGCCACCTGCCCAAGTTAGGTAGGTAGGAAGGTCAATCTTGCATAAGCTGACGGGCCGGGCGGAGAGGGACTGCCGCTGTGTCACTGTGGCGCTTTTGTCATGGACAAAGAAAGTGCGGGGGTGCGGAAATTTGGACACGGGGAAGGAGAAGGAGAAGGAGGAGGATAGGGAAATGCGTGGTGAGACCAGAGGCAGGCAGGCAGGCAGGCATGGGAAATAAAGCGCGAACGCAGAAAACGAGAGCAAGAAAAAAAAAAGTGGACTCACTCCCTCAACAGCCGACTCGCCGGCATCTCCTCGGTGTAGCCCATGCCGCCCAGGACCTGGATGCAATCGAGGGCGACCTCGGTGGCGCGCTCGGCGGCGTACAGGATGGCGCCGGCGCAGTCCTGGGTGCGGATCTCGCCCGTCTCGTCGACGCGGCGGGCGGTAGCGTAGGTGTAGGCGCTCGCGGCCTGGAGCTTGGTGTACATGTCGGCCAGGCGACCCTGGACGAGCTGGAACTCGGCTACGGGGCGGCCGAACTGGGTCCTGCCGTGGGCGTAGGGCAGGGCCACGTCGAGGGCTGCCTGCATGATGCCCAGGGGCCCCGCCGACAGGACCAGGCGCTCGAGGTCGAGCCCCTCCATGAGCACGCGGGCGCCGCCGCCGACGCGGCCGAGCACGTCGGCGTCGGGCACGAAGACGTCCTCGAGCACGAGCTCGCCCGTGTTTGAGCCGCGCATGCCCATCTTGTCAAGCTTGCGCAGGCACGTCAGGCCCGGCTGGCGGCGCACGATGAAGGCCGTCATGCCGCGCGACGCCGGCACGGCGGCCGGGTCCGTCTTTGCGTAGACGACGACCACGTCGGCGTCGGGCCCGTTGGTGATCCACATCTTGCTGCCGTTGAGCAGCCAGCCGTCGTCCGCCGGGGACCTGGACGCGCGCGTGCGCATGCTGACGACGTCGCTGCCGGACCCGCTCTCGCTCATGGCGAGGGCGCCCACTTTTGTGCCGGCCACGAGGTCCGGCATGAAGCGGGCTTTTTGGTCCGGGTTTCCATTCAGCTGCAGCTGGTTGACGCACAGCTGCGAGTGGGCCGCGTAGCTGAGCGCGATCGAGGCCGACGCGCGCGACAGCTCCTCCATGGCGACGCAGTGCGCGGCGTAGCCCATGGCCAGCCCGCCCACCGACTCCTCGGCCGAGATGCCCAGCAGGCCCATCTCGCCCAGCTTGGGCCACAGCTCGGCCGGGAACGCGTTGTCGCGGTCGATCCGGGCGGCCAGCGTCTCGGGGATCTCGCGCTTGCAGAACTCGCGCACGCCCTGCCGGAGCTCGTCCAGCGCCGCCTGGTCCGGCGCCACGAAGCCCGCCGGGTGCTTGCTCTTTTTGGGCGCGTCCTTTTTGTCGACGTCTAGCCGCGGCGGCGTCGAATGGAGTCTCCTTTGCTGCGTTGACTGCTGGCGGAACAAGGATCGCGGCCTCCACCGGGCCCGAGGGAGGACGCTGCTGCTCGACATGGTCGGGAACAGGACGGCGAGGGCGGGCACGCTGGTGCTTGGCCGCGCCAGCATCGAGACGGCACGAATGGACGCCATCTTCTTGGGTCTGTGGTAGGCGGCCGGTTGGAAGTCGCTGAATGAACGAATACCTGTAGACTCGAGATGTCGTCGATGGGGACGCAAATCCGAGGCCGAGGCACGGTGATTACTTTTGGAGGCTAGTCCGAGGGAATTGGCGCTTGGCGGCTTGTGGCGGCTCGAAGCGGCTTTACTCGGCCCAGGCCGCTGGCCAGACGTCATTTGACCTCCCCCACGTCTGGTGCCGCCTCGGCTCAGCACTCAACCCCATTGGGATTAGGGAGGTAACAGAGGTTTGCTTCACGATCGCTTTATAGTATTTCGACTCGGTCTGCCATTGTCAACTTGATGCCAACAACTCGCGAAACTCTCCCGTCTCCCCGCCTTCACCTCCCTCCCCCGCCTGCCGAGCCATGCCCTTTACAAGGCCATCGCGGGAGCTGCTGCAGCTCCCGCGCCAACTGGCCTGCCGGACAAGGCCATCGTCGACGTCCCCCGTCTCGGCCGCCGCCCCCTCCTCCGTCCGCTCCGCACACCGCCTAGCCGTCCCCTCCGCCGCCCTCCCTTCCCGCCAGGGGCAAAGACCCCAGCCGCACCGCAATGGGCCCCCGCATCAGCAGCCGTCTCGCGCCGCGGCGACCTTCACTCCCGGCTTCCAGGCCGGCGCCGTGTCGCGGCTCGAGACGACGGTCGACCCGTCCTCGCCCGAGTTCCGCGACAACGAGGCCGCCATGCGCGCCGCGTCGGACCGCGTCGACCGCCTGACGCGAGCGGCACAGCGCGGCGGCAGTGACAAGGCGCGCGAGAAGCATCTGTCGCGCGGCAAGATGCTGCCACGCGACCGCGTCGCCGCCCTCGTCGACCCGGGCACCTCGTTCCTGGAGCTGTCGCCGCTGGCCGGCCACGAGCTCTACGGCGACGCCGACGTGCCGGCGGGCGGCATCATCACGGGGGTGGGGCAGGTCGAGGGCGCGACGTGCGTCATCGTGGCCAACGACAGCACCGTCAAGGGCGGCACCTACTACCCCGTCACGGTCAAGAAGCACCTGCGGGCGCAGGAGGTGGCGGCCCAGAACCGGCTGCCCTGCATCTACCTGGTCGACTCGGGCGGCGCCAACCTGCCGCACCAGGCCGACGTGTTCCCGGACCGCGACCACTTTGGCCGCATCTTCTACAACCAGGCCCGCATGTCGGCCGACGGCGTGCCGCAGATCTCGGTCGTCATGGGGCCCTGCACCGCCGGCGGCGCCTACGTGCCCGCCATGAGCGACGAGAGCATCATCGTCCAGGACCAGGGCCACATCTTCCTGGCCGGCCCGCCGCTCGTCAAGGCCGCCACGGGTGAGGTCGTCAGCCCCGAGGAACTGGGCGGCGGCCGCATGCACACGTCGGTCTCGGGCGTCGCCGACCACCTGGCCGTCGACGACGCCCACGCCCTGGTGCTGGCCCGCCGCTGCGTCGCCAACCTCAACTGGCCCACCGGGTCTCGGCAGCAGCAGCAGCAGCAGCAGAACAACCCGTCAGAGTACGAGGAGCCTCTCTACCCGGCGTCGGACCTCCTGGGCATCGCATCAACCAACCTGCGCAAGCCCCTGCCCGTGCGCGAGGTCATCGCCCGCATCGTCGACGGGTCGGCCTTTGCCGAGTTCAAGCGCGACTACGGCACCACGCTCGTGACGGGCTTCGCCTCCATCTACGGCCACCGCGTCGGCATCGTGGCCAACGACGGCATCCTGTTCGCCTCCTCGGCCGTCAAGGGCGCCCACTTCATCGAGTTGTGCGCCCAGCGCGGCCTCCCCTTGGTATTTTTGCAAAACATCTCGGGCTTCATGGTCGGGCGCGAGGCCGAGCGCGACGGCATCGCCAAGCACGGCGCCAAGCTCGTCACGGCCGTGGCCTGCGCGGACGTGCCCAAGCTGACCGTGGTCGTGGGCGGGAGCTACGGCGCCGGCAACTACGGCATGTGCGGCAGGGCCTACTCGCCCCGCTTCCTATGGATGTGGCCAAACGCCCGCGTTGGCGTCATGGGCGCCGACCAGCTCGCCGCCGTCATGGAGACGGTCGGCAAGCCGGATCCGGAGCTCAGAGACCGGATCGAGCGGGAGAGCGATGCCGTGTTTTCGAGCGCTAGGTTATGGGTAAGTTTCTATTTTTATCTTTTGTTCTACCACATCACAATGCTAACTAGGTCAAATTTCCAGGACGATGGAGTTATCCCTCCCGAGCACACGCGCCGATACCTCGGCTTGGGTCTGGCGGCCGCCCTCTCTGGCCGCAACGACGTCAAGCCGGGGGCTACGAAGTTTGGTGTCTTTAGAATGTGATACAGACCCGATAGAGAAAAATATTTTTGTTTTGATTGTTTTTTTTTTTTGTTTTTTTTTTCGCCTCTTGACTGTCTCGTCCTGCCCGTATGACCTCCATCGCCGCCAAATCCCAGCCTCCTCGGGTACAAGTGTGATTGACGCCTTCGCGCCGAGACGCCTGAGTAAGTAGGTGACCATCTAAAGGGAAATGGATATAATCTCCGGAGGTAGCGTGGAGACATCGTGGTTTCCATTCCCAGACTGCACCATGGTGCAAGCGGCGAGGCAGAGGCCGAGATCGCCGAAGTACGCTTTGCCGATCACCTGGGCCAGAACGTGATCCGGAACAGTGGCTTTACCCCCCGCAATCTTAAGTCGCTTTTGCTTCGCTCCAAGAATTGCAACCATGTTATCCCGCGACTTCATGTATTTGCCGCCGACCGGGCTGTGCAGCTGGATTTCCCCGCCACTTGTGGCTCTGATCCCGACCCGGAAACCTGGCCATTTTGTGCCGTATCAACGAGGCGGATAGCACAGGCAGGTTCTCCCATTCGCCGTGCTTTCGTGGTTCACGGCAGGTTCGCGAGTGCTTAATGGCCGGCATAATCGCGTTAACGGTGGCATCCTCCGGGGCGGCTCCCGTATCGTTTTTGTGTTATCGGAACTGCCGTTTAATTGCGGCTTGGCCTCATCTATCATCATGACATCTCCGACAACAAAGCCCCCGGGGCACTGCCTCTTCGTTGCTCGACGTGAGACTCCTCGGTGACCCGATCCACTTGCCCTTGCTGGCTCAGGACCGTGCTGTAGGGTTAGTCGTCAAAGTCAGGCGAGAATTCGTTGGTCGTGGCCAGCACGGCCGAGCAGCCCCAGCCAGACACGTAGAGCCAACTACGTCGTTTGGATCGGGTCGATTAAGCACCTCTTTGCGCGCCCGTCAAAAGCTCGCTACAGTGTCCTTCTTGAATGGGAAACGCGAATCTATAACCCGATAACGATCTCGGGATAGACAACATCCGGGCTCTTGGAGGCTGTGCACATACTCGATTACCTTAGGTCGAAGGCCCATTCAAGAGCCTCGAATCCCGTCCAAAATCGCCGTTACCGGGGGCACGCGCTCGTGAGCTTGGGCGGCTTGGGGAAAGCGGCACTTCGAGAGGCTTCTGGGTTTTGGTTGTAGTGTCATAAACAAAGTATTTACACCAAGCAAGCTGTCGCATTGGCAGCAACGCGTGACCCATATAAAGAATTTTAGCCATCGTATCTCGGTTGTTACGATCTTTTAAAAGGCAGTGGCGGGGCTGGGTGAGTTCTGTAGGTACATATCTGGGTATGTTGGGAAAAAAGCAAGGCGTCTACGGATCTTTGGACCATGGCGTGCATACTGAACGGAAAACTCCAGGGTTGGTCAATTCCGCTATTCAGCGTCTGGTGAAGGTAACTGCTACGGGGCGTCCCTTGATTTTGCTTGGGAGACGTAGGACGGTAAGAGTGGGAAACTCAGTCACATTTACAGCTATTATTGTACGAGTAAAACACAACGTCTGCCCGAGCAGCCGCCCAACACAAAGCCAAGGACGACGCAGAGCAGACGCAAAACAGAGGCAGGGGTATCATGGGGTATCAGGCATCTGCCACTTTTCTTGTTCCCTTCGCGGCGAGGGTACGAACCGCGAAGCAGACAAAATTCCAACAGACAACAAATCAAAGTGACAAGGAGAAGGGAGAAAAATGAAAGGATGGGTTGGCCTCAGTAATAGAGACTTTGGAAAAAGGAAGAGAGTTTGGGATAGGAAAGACACGGATTTTGTTAGAAAAGGATCCAGGAGAGGAGAACGGAAGACAGCAAATAAATAGGCAATCAAGGAAACACGAACAGCAACAAAGACTAAACAAATGGTGACGGATTCCAAGAATGACCCAAAAGCAAATTTCCACGCAGGGAATAACAAGTCATGGTAGAGTTAGTCATCCTTGTGCTCGTCATTGCCGCGGTCACACCCAGCAACAAGCCAAACCACTCATCACCGACCGGCCCGGCCACTCTCCTGGTTGAGCAGGAAGGAGAGTAGGCTCGACGAGCTGCCAAGTCTCTTTAGACTTTCCTTGCTTCCCTCGAGCACGTTGCCAGAAGGAGAAGGGCGGTCGCTAAGCGCACGGGGTGCGGAAGTCGACCCCTCGCCGCCGGCGACAGAGCGGTGCGACCTTTCTCGGCCCTCGCCCACAGGAGACGGCAGTTTTCCATCATGGTATTTTTGGCCTCCCGTCCCCGTCACCGTCGTGTTCGTATCCGTATTTGTCTCGGCGGCTGCGGCGCGGCACTTCTTGGGCTGGTGGTTGCCGCCCCTGAGCACATCATCGATGAAAACCGGCTTGTGCGCTGCTGCTGCCGCGCCGCGGCGCCAGGCCTCGAGCATCTGGCCGCGAGCAACACCACCACCACCACCGGCTCCGCGCGCCATGCCGACCCCGTCGTCCGACGCGACTTCGGCAGAGCCACGATGGCATCTTTCGGCGCGCTGCCGAGGCTCGCCTGCTCGCGGCAGCGGCGGGAGCTGCCTCTCGACTTCTCGGCGCGCGATGGTCGTGGCGCGTCTAGACTCGAGCGTTGAGGAGAGGTAGAAAGGGCGGCATCCGAATACTGGGGTATCCAGAGTTGCCGCCTTTGGACGCTTGTATGTATCGGGGATCGGAGGGCGGGCGAGGTCGGCTGGGAGGGTGATGGTGCTGGAAGTATTAGATCCTAGAATTAAAAGGTAGATTAGATGTCACGACAGTTAGCCAGCCGTAACTCTTTCCTCGGCGGCTTTCGTTTTTGGCCAAGTTTTTTTTGACAGCGCAACCGACCTTGGCTTTCAGTGTTGTCGGCAGAGATAGTCCTAGGCCATTTTGCCGAACCGTTCTCAGGTTCGTCCACCATGCCTGACCTGGCCGTCACAGGCGACGGCTCGAGGCCCGGCGGCTCATCCAAGCTCCTACCGAGGGCTGAGAAGACCCCAGGCTTTTCTTTGGTAGTGGACAGTTGTGGGCTGAACCGCTGTCGTTGGCGAGGAGGATCCTGGCGGGTGGCAGGAGAGGTGCCGCGATGAAAAGTTGGCGAGACGGATCTTGGATGCCCAGAAGGCTTGGAGAACGGCGCGAAGCCCACGACGCGCACACGAGGCCCTGTACTTTCGGCGCTCGATACGGGCCCAGGGCCCGTGGCAACTTTGCTGGTCGCGGGGCCGGGGTCGCTGGGTGCGGCGTGGCGCCTTGAGGCAGGTCGAAACCTGGTCCCCGCCTCTAAGGGGTTGGACGCCCTGAGAGCCTGTCGCTCCCCTCTGGCTGCCTCTCGTCGGGCACACCACGAAGGGGCCTGGGCTACGAGCGAGGGTGGGGGCTCCAGGGGACTTAGGTCCTCGTCATCATCGTCGTCCTCATCGTCCTCGAAGATGGCGTTCTCGGGAAGGTGGATGGGCGAAAAGTTACACGGCAGAGGAGTCCGACGGCGAGCGCCAGATGCGTGGGCGTCCTCCATCGTCTTCAAGATGGACAGACGTGGACTTGGCCGCCTCTCGGCCGACGGAGACAGGCGGCTGCGAGCCCGGGCGGGTCGCTTGCCCTTGTTATCGGGTGTTCGCAGGCCGTGACCGGCCACGAGGGCGCTTGACAACGACGAGCACGACGACGGTGGGGAAGTGAAAGAGCCCAGCGATGATATTTTCGGGGACAGCAGCGGTGATATAAGCTCGTCGCCGGTCGTTGTGGGCCGAGCAGCAACAACCTCCTTGCTCTCACCCTATACGCACGCACGCCCGCATGCGCGAAAGTCAGCGTCCAACCCATGCCCAGCAACAGCAAAGGAGAACTTGGTACGACCTCACCCGTAACAAGCTTTTTTTTACATACCTCTGCGCCTTGCGGAAGCCTTGGTTTCGAGAGCAGAGGGACGACGATGGGCGCCTCGCGGATCTCGTTGAGCAGTTTCGCGAGCGTGCGGGGTGGGAGCTTCTTCCGATTACTACCCCAGACATGCCACCAGAAGTTCTCAGCGCGTCGACTATCCGGACTGTTTACCGGCGGCGAGCTCCGCATGTTAGCCATGACTTCTGCTTTCGCATGTTGCTCGTTTGTGGGCAGGTCCAAGAATATGCATTCGACTCACTCCTGGAAATTACGTTGCCACACGGCGCATTCTACGCATTGCATTGCCTTTGGCGTTAGCTGCTGGTTCTGTTCCAGGGAAAACGAAGGGATGAGAAAAGAAAACACAAGAGACAAGGCCAGCACGGACTCGCCCACAAATGACGGATCTCCAGTGACTGCAACTCCTCGGCCGTTTCGAGAGCGGTTATCACCTCGGCGTTGATCTTGAATATGCCTAAATGGAGGGCCGTCCCTGGTATCCCAAGTGCAGCAGCCATCGCGGCGACGACATATGATCAAAGGAAAAATGTGTTGTTGGCTCTGACAGTCTGGATCGAGGTTGACTGATCATGACAACCCCGCTCGGGCGGGCTGTTAGGGAGTGGGAAGGGAGGAGACGTAGGGCAGGTGAAGGTTGTCTGTGTGTCGAAAAAGGCCGGGAGTGAACAGACAGACATGAGACTAAGGTGATGGCCCCCGCGCATGATGGCCGGGGCGGGCGAGAGGGTGACAGCGCCTGATATACAGCGATGGATGGGTGGGACGAGCAGACAGGGGGAAAGACGGCACAGACGTACGGGCTACTTAGTGGGCTGCCTGCCTGTGCTTGAGGCTCTGGCGCCGCACAAGTCCAATCACGGGGACAACCAGGGCTCGGACGGACGGGAGAGACGGTGTGGAAGAGTAGCGCAGTTTGCCTGGTGAAGGGGGTACGCATGTGGCAGCTCGGCGGCACTCAAGTGGTACGGCAATTTGGAACCAGGGCTTGGCCGCGGAGGGGAGGACGCATGGGTAGGTACCTGGGTACCAGGTACGTGGTTGGTATATGATACGGGCCCAAAACGTCATTCATCCCTTCGGTCCGGCTCGGTGTGTCTTCGAGAATGGGGAAGGGGCCCTGTTCGGGGTGGGGATCGATAAAGCAGCTGGCCTTGGTTATCTTCCCTTGGCCGAGCCGTTTCCAAGTGCGGGGAGCATTGCGGAAACGCGTTGTCATGAGCCGAGGACATGCTGTGTGTTGGGCTGTGTTGCCTAGGCGAAAGGGTCCGATTTCACACACAAGAAGGAAAGCACCATTGATGACTCCTTTTCTGCATTCATTGATGGACGACGAGCACGCCCCTATTGCTTCACTTGCCTGTTCCGCGGGCCGCGTATCGTAGTAAGCAGCTCGCAGCTGGAATGGAACCCATTCAAGACGATACATCACAGCAGACGCAGCTACAATGCATCCGCTTGGGCGCGTTCGCAACTGCGTTCTCGATGCGCAAGGCCGAGCGACAAAACCCAGGGGCTGCAAAGGGGTCAAGGCCACCCCGGCACGCCTGCTGCCAACATACCTCGCACGGGCCTTTTTGCTGGAGATCGACCTTCTCTGCAGGCATGTCAACAAGGAAACAAAGTCGAGATGGCGGAGGGATGAACCGTATTGGCTGACCAGACCAAAACAAAGGTGCCGTGTACCGCCTGCTGGCTTGTCCTTGTCCGTTGGCTACGGTTGGCCGGCATGGTTGCGCGACGACGGGAAAGTCTGAAGGACGGGGAGGGGAGGGAAAAGGGGGAGCCGAAGAAACAAAACATGAAATTGGACGGCGAACAATGAGGGCAACGCTTGTTTCCTTGCGTCCGTAACAGCCTGGCGCCACCACGCTCCAGGTCAAGCCGCCCTCAAAGGTGAGTGGATTGCCACCCAAGGTGGCTTGGAAGGGAGCGCAGCGCACGGTGACGGAAATGACGCGTCTGGTGCTCCTTGAGGAGGGCTTTGCCCGCCCGGACACAGCTGTCACCAAAAAAAACACGCCAGCAGCAACGCCACACATCAGCGTGTCTCTTGTCCTTTCCTGCCTACCTGCTCGATTTGCTGCCGACCGGCGATCGACAGCGGCGGTCGGAACGGTGCGCTGAAACGGGCGGGCAGCAGCTCGCCTTTTGTTGCTTGTTTCCTTTGGCCTAGGGAGAAAGTTGGATTCCTAGCGTGGAGGTTGGTGTGACCCCAGGCGCTGTTTTTTTCTCCTCCCATAGAAAAAATCCCCAGCAGCCCATCTCAGTTAGCGCTTCCTGCCCCTTTGATCGGCCGCTATGTAAGCTCGATCTCGCTGGCGTGGCGCAAGGCCCCGTCAAAAGACTGTTATTTCATCGTCCCCGCACCCTCAGAATGCGTTCGAACGATGCCCTCGGATGGCTGTGCGGGCCGGGTGCCCCAAACCGGTTACAAAATGTTACGGCGGAAGATTTCTATCGTTGCGAGTTGTGCTGCCTCGTATCAAGGCCCAGTACAAACAGCACACATCACACATAGGTATCTAGCTGTAGGCATAGGTAGCCAAAATAGCTGATTTTATCCCGTTGTCGCCAAGCTTCTCGTGCAATGATTTGTCTTGTACACTCCTTTTCCGTTCTTCGGCTTCCGCCCGTTTTCCTTACGAGCAATATCCCTCGTGCCCCTCGAGGCTCGGCTGGACGCCAAATCGGAACTGCAGCCGCTTCCGGTACTCGGCAGGGACGAACATGTATAAGCCAGGGTGCATATTTTGGGCTGATTTGATCACCTGTTGTGTCTCCTGCCTCGACGCGTGTGGCTGGTTTTGTTGTTTTCGTTGCTCCTCTGCCTGCACTTTCCCAATTTGCCCAAGCCAACCGTGCTCATCGCGCAGCCGAGGTTCCACGAACCCGAGACTATCTCCGTCCCGAGGCAGCAAAAAGAAGATTGAGCATCGGGGGAATACCTATCAGCTAGGTTGTCAACCGTGTTGCTATAAAAAATATCACCAACGGAAGATAATTCTTCTGTTTTCTTCCTTTTCTCGTCTCTGTTCGTCAACTCCTTCTCAGACGTGGCGAAGTAGAAGTGGCACATGTGTTCCGAGCCACCACCACTGACCTCTCTGCCCTTCCTATGGGTTACGTAGATACACCATGACGCGGCAGTGGAACCCAAGGCGGGAAAGAGAGCCGCATCCCGGTCCTATCCTTTCCCATTTTCTCGCCACCATACTCGGATGGTCCTGTAGATTGAGGCCCGGACTCCCAAAAGGTTACCTATACAGGGACGCGGGTGGTTTGAAACGGACACCAATCTACGGGGATGACTCACATCCCGGGGAAGACGAAGATGAAGCAGGTATGAAAAGAGTGGGATACGCAACCCCCGCTGTCTATTCTATCCTTTGGCCCGGCTGCAAAATTCAAGTGCTCCGTAACACCATCATTGCCTCATTTTTCCCATGCTGCAAATGGTTCGCCCGCAGACGTGCCTGATCTGACCGCCTGACTGACCATATCCCCTTTTGTCGTCGTACCCCATGTGAGTAACCTGCTGGTTGCCTCAAATCACACAAAACGCATCATATGGTCGGTGAACCTGGCCCTGATCTTCCTAGGTATCCTTTCGGCCCGGAATGATGTCGTTCTTCCCAAATCACCTCTCCATTAGCTTCACTCTCTCCCCCTTTTTCCACTTCGGAAGAAACCGTCCGGCTCGATATTTCCTTCTGACATCGCTTTCTCCGTTGTCTTCTCCATGCCTTTTTATGTCGTCGTGTAACCACCGTCGACGCGGATGTCGGCGCCGGTGACGTACATGGACGCGTCCGAGAGCAGGAAGCTGACGGGGCCCATCAGGTCCTCGGGGTCGCCCATGCGGCCCTGGGGGATCAGGGACGTCCACTGCTTCTTGAGCTCGGGCTTGTCGTCGAGGATCTTCTTGGTCAGCGGCGTCATCATGTATCCCGGCGAGATGCAGTTGACGCGGATGCCGGCGTGCGCCCACTCGACGGCCAGCGAGGCGGCCAGGTGGCGGACGGCCGCCTTGGCACTATTGTAGGGTCTGTATTTCCGCTCTGTTAGTGGCTTTTTTTTCTTCCTTGGATAGCCAGTCGTCTCGCAGCCCTCACACACAGAGTAGCAAGGAAGAAGCCAAGAAGAAAAACGCAAGTAAAAACTCACGCCTGCGGCTGCGGCACGTTGACAATGGCGCCGCTCATGCTGCCGATAAACACCATGCTACCTCCCGCCTGGCGCTCCATCAGGTGGCGGGCGACGGCCGTAGCGAAGATGTAGGTGCCGTCGAAGCAGACGCCAAACAGCTTGCGCATGCGGTCGACCGGGTACTGGACCGCCTCGAAGTTCTCGACGAAGCCGGCCGACGTGACGAGGTTGTCGATCTTTCCGTGCTCGGCCAGGATCTCGGCCATGCACGCGGCCACCGACTCCTCGCTCGCCACGTCGGCGTGGTGCGCCGTCACCTTGGGCAGGCGCTTGGCCTCGGGGTTGTCCTTGCGGAACCGCTCGACGATGGCCTCGGCTTGGGACTGCGCCTCCTCCTCTGGGAAAGCGATTTTTGTTTCAGCTCAGTGTCATAATGTTTGCGCAGGTCTGGCGGAGCCCTTCCCTATTTCTTACCGTTAAGGTCGACGATGGCCAGGTCGGCGCCGCTGATGACCATTCCCTGGCCCATGACCAGGCCCAGTCCTCTCGCTCCGCCCGTCACGACCCCGACCTTTCCCTGAAGAGAAAATGAGGCCAGGGTGGGGCGGACGTTGATGCCGGCACGGCCAGCGCCAGTGATGGGCGCCGACGATGACAGCTCGTGGTCGGCCGGGTACTCGACCTGGACCGTGGCGTCGGTGCGCGCGAAGCTTCCGGCCGTCTCGGCATGCTCCTTATCCTTGGGGTCGAGCGTCTTGTTGTTGACAGCCGTGGTGGTGAAGGGAGCCACTGCGCGCTTAGTGAGGACGGGTGAGGGCGCAGTGAGTCGGCGGGTGAAAAGGTTGGATGGGGCCGCGCGCAGCCGGAATCCGGCGCGGGCGAACTTGCTTCCCCGCATCTTGGCCTCCTCCTTTGTTCTGCTGTGAGCCGTGAATCTGTGTTTTTTGCTGGTTGGAAGATGCAGCAGGGTCTAAAATTTGTTGTTGTTGTTGTTGTTGTTGTTGTTGTTGTTGTTGTTGTTGTTGTTGATGGCTGGTTTGGGTTGTAAGCCGGCGAGATGGAGCGGGTCGCAGTCTGATATTGGATGTGGTCGCCCAAGATCAGATCAGATGACACGCCCCAAGAAGAGGGGTAAGTTCTTCCGCCCTGCCGATCAGAGATTGGCCAAAAGAAGAGTTCGAAGAATGCAGGCTTGGCTGAGATTTGGGCAAGCAGAAAATCAATCAGATTGCTCACTCGCTCGATTGCAGTTGATCTGATGTCCTTTTTTGGTGTGTGATTTACACCCATAGCACTGCTCGGACAATGGGCAGCAGCACCACTTGGCTATTTATACGAGCACACCTACCCTCCCGCCACCGCCCGTCGGCCAGCCATTCCGGGCCACGAAACGCTGGCCTGAAAACTCACGGACGCCTTCCTCGGCGGAGCAGCCCGCGGTCGCAGGTCCAGCATCCAACGAGCCGAGACCGCAAAGCACCCCTGGCCGCAGTTCCCATGACCAGCCCGACTTCCCCACCGGCCCCGGTTTTACCGCTGCGCCGGCGCTCTCGGCCGCCATTGTGGGCACTTCAAAAGGCTTGAGATGCTTGGCCGCTGGTCTTTTCCCGGGGCTGGACCCTTTTTGCCCCGGCCTTGCCTCGTGTCCGTCTCCCGACCTGCAGCGCCTTCTCCCGCCGAGTTTTGCAGAACAGCTCGACTGGTTCCCCTTCGCATCATCTGATGGCAGCCAGGTGGAGACTTTTCCAGGGGTGTTCTAGGGTCGACAGCGTTGTTTTCCGGACTTTCCGCTTTGAGTAATCCGCCCACAAACTGTGCGTAAAAATGAAAAAGTAAGAGAAGAAAAGAGCAACACATACAACACCGATGATTCCCCAATGGCCGCCCCCCGGGTACCATCTCAGGTTTTGCATGTTTCGAGACACCACATCGGGAGATATCAGGATCCAGAGCGTCAGAAACGGAGGTTTCGGGGTCCAAAAAACGGACGCCTCTGCACCCTTTTGCTACCAGCCGAGCGCCATCTACTCGAGGGATACTTATACCAGAATGCGTTATGTACTAAAAGTTCCGTCCCAAGTCGACAAATATGATCCAACGGGCTGGCTGATTTCAAGGCGCCGACAGGGATCAATAATATACGTGCCAACCTATGTGCTGAAGATGGTTCTAGGCGCCGGCAATGTCAGGTTGACAAGATATGCCGTCTGCGCCGCCGGCGTGTCCCAGTTGCGCAGATAGAGGCTGGTGTGTCCCGAGCCGTTCCGCGTCAGGAGAGTCGTGTTGTTCAGCTCCTTGGCCAGGCCGACGGCCCAAACGTAGCTCGTCGACGGGTCGTACAAGGCATTGGTCAACAGGATGGGCGTCGTCCCTTCGTACTTGAAGGGACGCGGCGGGTTCGTCACGGGTGCACCCCAGCCGATGCAGAAGGCCTGGAGCGCGTAGCTCTGGGTGTGGCCCTTGACCAGTGGCGCGAAGACGTCGCCGACGACCTGCTTCTGCCGCAGGTCGACAAACGACGTGGACTGGCGCATCCAGTCCTGGCACAGCACGGCGCGGTACGCATACGCGTCCGAGTCGTAGAAGACGTCGCCGGTGCGCGGCGCGATGGAGAAGATGGTCGCGTCGCCCTTGGCCGCCGTGTCGGCCAGGCCCTGGGCCACAGCCGGCCAGTCCGCCGTGTGCTCCAGCCCGCCCTAGATCGAGAGGTACAGCTCCTCTTGGGAGACATCGGTGCGGCAGCTAGTGCTGTCGCAGCCCGGCGCGGGCACCGGGCCGTCGTTGGCGCGCGCGATGGCGGCGAGGAACGCGGCCTCTACGTCTTGGCCGTGGAGCGCGCACGTCGCGTCGGCGGCGCACCAGACGAAGAACTGCTGCAGGGTTGCTTCGTACGATGTTGCCTCGATCAGCACGTTGGCCGTCTCTCCCTGGGAGTGCTGCAGCGCGCCGTCCAAGAGCATGGCGCGAAAGCCGTCCGGATACAGCTCCGCGTACTGCGCGTATAGCTGCGAGCCGTACGAGAAGCCGACGAAGCTGGCCTTCTCGCCGCCGAGGGCGAGCCGCACCGCCTCGTGGTCCTTGGCAGCATTGACGGTGTCCATGAAGTAGAGCAGCTGGCCCGTCTTCGCCAGACAGCTCCCCCAAAGCGCCTTGTTGCCAGCCACCATCTCGTCATACTCTCCCTGCGACCAGACAAAGTATCTGACGCGCTTGTTGAAGACATCCTTGTCGCACTGCACGGCTTGCTGAGTCCGACGTCCCTTGGATCGAGACCGATGATATCGAAGCGATCCAGCAGCTCCGGGTCCAGCCGCTGCGGCCTCCGAGCAGTAGTGGAAAGACTACCGGACCCCTGGTTGCCTGGTCCGCCTGGGTTGACGAACAAGTTGCCGATTCTCCTCGACGGATCTCTTGCCGAGAGCTTCGCAAACCCGAGCACTATATTCTCTCCGCCGGGGTCGTTCCAGTCGAGCGGCACACTGATGTTGGCGCACACCAACGTCTTGTTCAGCCATGGTGGGCACCGGTCCCAGATGAGGCTGTTGGTAGTGTTCTGGAAAGCAGTATCAGCACCTGTTGATGGTGCCACATCACCCAACGCCGTCGAGGCGAGAGCATCGTGGCACACCAGTGGCAGAACGAGTGCATCGTGGGAACCCTAGCGAGGTAGGTGGCGGCAGTGAATAGAAGACGACTCTGAGAGACAACATGTGGCATGAAGGCGAGACACGGGGGAACTGAAATTACGAACTCATTTATGCTCTATAAAGCCTACCATGGTTGCTGCTATGCCATGGCCGGCGATGCTGTCCTACCCCACATGGCCTTGCAAGCTGTTTATCTTCGGAGAGGAAAGGACAGGAAGGGAAGGAGGGAGAAAGAGACGACGGGGGTCGGGTGCCAAGGGTAGCAGAGCCTCTTGACGCTTATTGGCCAGTTGGCAAGATCCCGTATATTCCAGTGGGCAAGGTCGCATGTGTTGGTCTCCTATAAGCTGACCACCCACTCATATGTGATTTTATCAGAGAGTACCTTGCATGTAAAGGACACGGCACCGACGACGAAGCTTGTTCTCGGTGAGGCCCACCCGACTCCCGCGCTCAACACTCTCGTGCTGAGATGCCGGGCACCGGATATTACCCGCCCCTTGACCTCCTATCTGTGGCAGCGGGCCTTGACATGCAGGGCAAATGACCAACGACGCAGGAACCGCGGAAACACCCCAATTTGAATGGGCTTCCGGAACACTCAGGCTTCCATATTTTGATCTCGCCCTTCCCTTTCAACCTACGCTTGGCGGCTTCACCGGCATGCTGGGGACGGCGGATGGGAAGAGAAGCATGATTTGTGGGAAAGGAAAAGCGCGGAGATGTGGGCGCGGTGGCCAAGTTCGATAATCTCGTGGTGTTCGGTTAGAAGAATGACTCACCGTCTTCATCGCAATCGACACCCAGGAGCTTGGACGGGATGGCAGCTGAAAAAGAAAACTTTCTAGATATAGGAAAGTTATGTTGTCGAATGTACTGCTAGAAATCTTGTTGTGGTTCGAAGCAAGCAGGATACGTAAAGCCGCTTCGTGGCATCACGACATCGCCCGTATCGCAGTCGCATGTATCTTGGCTTGTAGTACAAACTCGATGTGCCATAACTAGTTTATCTGCAGTCCAGGCGGATCATGGGAAGCGGAAGCGCTTTGCGACCTCGATGCCCTCTGCAAACGTCCCGACGCGCGCGTCAATCGCGAAGCCTTGTGCCTCCAGCTTTTTGCACTCATCCCACAGACTGGAGAGTGGGACGTGGAAAACCTCGATAAACTCGCTCTCCTCCAGCTGCGGCTTGGGGTTCTGGTTCTCAGGAAGGCTCATGTCGATGCTGACGTGGACCATCCGCAGGTTCGTGTTGCAGAACCCGGGGTCTAGCAGAGGATAGAAAAAAATAAACGATATATCAGCCGCTAATAACCGTGTAGCTGAGAGGGTAGCCAGGAAACGCAGCCTCACCATTGAACATGACGGGGGATGTCATAGTCGCCTTGCCGATGTATCCAGTCTCCTCCCGCAGCTCGCGAATGGCGCATTCCTCGGGCGTCTCGCCCGCGTCGATCAAGCCAGCAGGGACCTCGATGACGATCTTGTCCGTGGGCGGACGGTACTGCTTCTGGAGCACAATCTCTGGGCCTACAATGGTGAGGTTTGTTAGAAGCTGATCCGCAACCCTTCACACATGGGGGTGCTATCAACTTACCCGTCGGCTTCTCCAGAATAGCCATGATGCCTACACCATCGATATCGCAGCCCTTTGGGCGAGTCTGGCGCTCGGCGGATTCCCAAGTCCTCTCGACGCCATTCGAATCTTGGTATTTGATCCTTGGCCGCGGGCCATGTAAGCAGTGAGGCACTGGGGAAGAAAAGCAGTTGACGTCCCTACTCAAGAAGCCGCATCCATTTGGCTTTGGCATCAGTCTGAGCAGGGATCGTGTCAGTCAACCCATCAGCATCGGTACACTACTCAGGCATCCGTCAGAGAGCCGCTTACCAAGGGCCCCGTCGAGAGCACCTTCGCTTTGGATGCCGACATGCTGTAGGCGGGTGGCTGACCGGTTGTTTAAAGTGATGGTTGATTCAGCGTTACCCCTGGTCAGCTTTGCCTTGGCTGTCGCGACGCCCTGCTCTATCCAGCAGGCTCAGCTCAGCCCAATCCAACAGTGAGTAAAAGCCAATTGAAGCCCAAGGGTCCCCCCCTCCCGCCAATAACATCCCCGTAGTCCCGCCATTGCAGTGGAGCCGGCCCGCCTCTTCTCGCAGAGATAAGGCCTTATCCGGGAACATGCAAGGAAAAAAAATTCGAGGGAGGGACGAAACGGAGGGAGTCGAACCTACCACGTTTTTGTCAGTCAGCAAACTTCAGCCCGCCGCCCTGCTTTCTCCTGAAGGGCCTTGTGCGGGCTTTTCCCCCTTCTTTATTATTATTATTTTTTTTTTTTTTTGTTGTTCTCATCTTACTCTTCATTTCACCCGCGCAGGTTACTTTCTTCTTCCGCGGTCGCTTCGGGTTGGGACTTCGTTCCCTTTTTGCCCCTTTTTCTTTCTCTTTCTTTTTTAGAGGACGATGCCGCATCCTGTCTCGCCGCCCATGCAGCCCCTCCCAACCATCGTCGTGAAGGGCGACGCCCCCGCGCCATCGCCGGCCGAAGTCTCGTCGCTGCTAACCACAATCTTCGAGGCCAAGACATCCAACGCCTCGATCGATGCGTCGTACGCCCTCTGCGATCTCCTCCTCAACTGCCCCGGCGTCGGCTTCCGTGGTCTGCACAGCTACGGCGTCCTTGCCGAGGTTAAAAAGGCCGCTGCCGACAAGAAGAGCGGCCTACGCCGCGAGAGTGCCCAGAACCTACTCGGTGCCCTGTTCGAGCGCTTCCCGCCCCGCGACGCCCAGAGCGAGTTCGTGTTCCTGCTTGAGGATGGCGGCCTGGTCGCCTGCGCCCTCGACGCGCTCGCCGACAAGGGTGCCGTCGTGCGCGATGCGGCGCAGTACGGTCTCGACGCTCTTTTCTCACATCTCAGCTCCGAGGCACTAGTCGTCGGGCTGCTGTCGGCCCTCGTCGACTACCTCTCCAAGAGGACGGGCAAGTGGCAGGGCACCGTCGGCGCGCTCAAGCTGATGCAGAAGATGGCCGACAAGGCCAAGCTGTCCGTCGGAGGCACTAAGGAAGAGGCTGCGGAGAAGGATGTGCTTAGGACCATCATGGGCACCAAGCTCGCCCGCCTGATCCCGCTGGTCGAGGGTGGCATGAACGATCTCAAGAGCGAGGTCGAGAAGCAGTCGCTGCAGACGATGAAGTCCATCTGCGACCTGTTGACCAACGACGACGTCGCTCCGCGGATACCGCTCCTCATCGAGACGATGCAGAAGCCGTCGGCGCAGTCGCTGCAAAAGGCCATCCACGCCCTGTCCATGACCACCTTTGTGGCGATCGTCACATCGCCCGTCCTGGCCCTGCTCACTCCGTTCCTCGAACGCTCCCTGAACACGCCCACGACCCCGCAGGAGGTTCTGAGGCAGACGGTCGTCATCACCGAGAACCTGACGAAGCTTGTCCACGACCCCATCGAGGCACGGACCTTCCTCCCCAAACTGACTCCCGGAGTCAAGAATGTGGCTGATAGGGCGGCCCTGCCTGAGGTGCGCGAGCTGGCGACGAGGGCGCTGGGCGTCATGAACAAGGCCATGGCGGTGGATCAAGACAACGTTGTCGAGCGCACGACCGCCGAAGACGTGGCCAAGGTTGTCGATGCGGAAATCAAAAAGACCAAGGGTTTGGCTGGCGGCGATCTGGATACTTACAAGGCGCTGCGCCCGTACGTCTGCGAGATGGTCGCTGAGGATGTCAACAACCGCTATGTCACTCGGATTTCTGCCCGCATCGCTCCTTACCTCAAGTCCATGATGAAGGAGGCCGACGCACACGAGACGGTTGGCGCCGCGGTGGAGAGATTCTACGTCGATGAGGACCACCACAAGTACGGAGAGCCGGAGAAGGAGGACGACGGCGAGATCGAGATCGTCAACGCCGACTTCTCGCTTGCTTATGGAGGTATGCTATTGCTTTCGCACACAAACCTGCGTCTTCTCAAAGGTCACCGCTACGGTCTCTGTGGCCGCAACGGTGCCGGCAAGTCGACTCTGATGCGCAGCATCGCCAACGAGAAGCTGGAGGGCTTCCCGCCCCAGTCGGTCCTGCGGACGTGCTACGTGGAGCACAACCAGGGTGAGGACGCCGATATCAGCATCCTCGAGTTCATGATCAAGGATCCTACGGTCGCAAAGGAGAAGTACTCGCGCCAGGAGGTCTCGGATGTCCTTGCCGAGTTCGGCTTCACCGCCGGGCCTGAAGGCCGCCAGTCGCAGAAGGTCGGATCCCTGTCGGGAGGTTGGAAGATGAAGCTCGCTCTGGCTCGCGCCATGCTCCAAAGGGCCGATGTTCTGCTGCTGGACGAGCCTACTAATCACCTGGACGTCGCCAACATTGCGTGGCTCGAGAACTACCTCAAGACGCACACCGACATCACGAGCCTGATCGTCTCCCACGACTCCAAATTCCTGGACGAAGTCACTACCGACATCTACCACTACGAGCCTGGTAAGAAACTCGGCCATTACAAGGGCAATCTTGCGGCATTTGTCAAGATCAAGCCCGAGGCCAAGAGCTACTACACGCTGTCGGCCAGCAACGTGCAGTTCAAGTTCCCACCTCCCGGAATTCTCAGCGGCGTCAAGTCGCAGACGCGCGCCATCATCCGCATGACCAACGTGTCGTACCAGTATCCGGGGGCGCCCAAGCCGTCTCTGAGCGAGGTTTCGTGTCAACTCTCGCTCTCATCGCGGGTGGCTATTATCGGACCCAACGGTGCGGGCAAGTCTACGCTCATCAAGCTGCTTACCGGTGAGGTTATTCCATCCTCAGGAAAGGTCGAGAAGCACCCGAACCTGCGTATCGGCTACATCAAGCAGCACGCGCTGGAGCACGTCGAGATGCACCTGGAGAAGACGCCCAACCAGTACCTGCAATGGCGTTACCAACACGGAGACGACCGCGAGGTTCACATGAAGCAGACGCGCATACTCTCGGACCAGGATCGCGAGCAGATGGACAAGTTCGTCGACATCGGCGACGGCAAGGGGAAGCGGCAGATTGAGGCGCTAGTCGGTCGTGCCAAGTACAAGAAGACGTTCCAATATGAGGTGTAAGTACCTACCTACCTAATATTTTGTCCCCTACTAGGTCTTGTTGCTGACAAGACTCTCTACCTGCAGCAAATGGAGGGGTTGGCTGCCCAAGTTCAACACTCAGATCTCGCGCGAGACGCTTCTGGAGCTCGGGTTCGACAAGCTGGTGCAGGAGTTCGATGACCACGAGGCGTCGCGTGAGGGTCTTGGCTACCGCGAGCTGCAACCTGCGGTGATCTCGAAGCACTTTGAGGACCTGGGACTAGATCCGGATATCGCCAACCACAACGAGATCGGGTCGCTCTCTGGAGGCCAGAAGGTCAAGGTGGTGATCGCGGGCGCCATGTGGAACAACCCCCACCTGCTGGTGCTGGACGAGCCGACCAACTTTTTGGACCGTGACTCGCTGGGAGGACTGGCGGTGGCGATCCGC
Source organism: Magnaporthiopsis rhizophila (assembly GCA_003049465.1). NCBI lineage: Eukaryota > Fungi > Ascomycota > Sordariomycetes > Magnaporthales > Magnaporthaceae > Magnaporthiopsis > Magnaporthiopsis rhizophila. The sequence goes on along the minus strand of PYSS01000091.1, from coordinate 87,793 downwards.
GAGTTCAAAGGCGGCGTTGTCATGATTTCGCACAACGACGAGTTCGTGGGCGCGCTGGCGACGGAGCAGTGGCACGTTGATGCCGGGCGGGTGACACACCGGGGCCACGCGGCGGTGTCGCTGGACCGGTTCGAGGACTCGGTCTCTCGGCCCGGATCCGGGCTCAACTCGGGTGTTGCAACGCCCAGCGGGGCGGCCTCGAGTGTGGTGAGCAGCGCCGTCAACAGCGCCGTCAACAGTGGAGCCGAGGACAACGCGGGCGGCGAGCTCAAGTTCCGGGCACGTAAGAAGAAGAAGATGACCAAGAAGGAGCTCAAGGAGCGCGAGGTGCGCAGGCGACTCCGGCACATTGAGTGGCTCAACAGCCCCAAGGGTACGCCGCACCCTCCCGACACTGATGACGAGGCCGATTAGATGGTTGGATAGGGACTTTTGGGTTCAGGCGGGTTACTCTTGTTGCTTTTTTTTTTTCTGTCTCTTTATTTCTCCTGCTTCCATTTATTCTGTCTGCTTTTCAATGATGGCGGGATAGTTCTGGGATCCGTAGACGATAGACAGACTGCCATGCTTAGGACTAGAACAGGCAGAAGGCCTGGGACGTGGAGGTCTTGGATTTGGCATAGACGGCGTTTGACTATAGATGGAGGTATTTTATGACGCCTTGAATTAAGCCATCTTTGATCATTTGGTTCGGCCTCGCTGCTAGTGCCTACACAACACAGAGCCCCGGGGCCTTGGCAGATGTCACACATGGCCGCCACCCCTCTGAAGGAGCCGTGGAATGGCTCATCACCACAGCGCACACTCCGATCTCCAGGCCAAGTCGACGACGGAACGGCGCAGCTAAGGCGGTCATTTACGCATGCTAGTCTAGGAGATCCCAACGGCTCATTCAATGGTGCCAGAATTTTCAAGACCCCAAGGTATGGCAGCCACAACGATAATGGGAGAAGCACCACCGACGTCACCAGGTGCTGACGAGCGGCCGCTCATTGGCCCGTGGGTGACACAGCTGGCTGCGCCCAATCCCCTCGCCTAAGCTTCCCCTTAGCCACTTGACGTCACCGCCGATCCTCCCTCAGCGCACTGAAAATTCCAGGGAGAAAGGGATGACGATATGTCATGACAGCATTGAAGGGAAGGCGCCCGTGGGGATGAGGCGACTTGAAATACCCCCGACTTTCTCCCCCGATCTATCCGAGATGGATTTCTTGTCCAAGACAAGCCTTTGCCAACCGCTCCAGTTGAGCTTGTTCTACAGTACAACCACTGAGAGCCCCATCCAAACCACTTTTTCCTATACCTACCCATTAATATCAAACGTCACCAAAAAAAATCATGCCTCTCTTCTCCCGCCACTCCGAGCCCGTCAGGGAGGAAGTCCCGCCTCCTCCGCCGCCGCCCGCCGAGAAGCGCGGCCTCTTTGGTCGCCCCAGCAAGCGCACCACCGCCAGTCCCTCGCCGACCGGCGTGTCGCGCCGGTCGACCGACATGAGCAGCAGCAGCGACGGGTCCACCCACGGACAGCAGCGGCGGCGGTCGCTGCTGCACCGCACCTTCGGCAACGGGTCGTCGCGCGACCAAGAGGTGACGGACCCGTCCATCGTGGCGGCGCGCGAGCGCGTCATGAGCGCCGAGAAGGCGGAGCGCGAGGCCGACCGCGCCATGGAGGTGGCGCGGCGCGAGGTGGCCGAGGCGCGCGAGGAGGTGCGCCGGCTCGAGGCGGAGCTGAAAGAGGAGGCGCGGCTGGCGCGCATCAAGGCCGGGCACGCGCGTGAGGTTTCGCGGCGGGCGGAGCCGCTTGGACGTGAGTTTTCTTTGCTTCGCTCTGCCGTTGTGTGATCTTAATGGTCGAGAGATGCTAACATTGTATCTTGGATACAGGTAACCATGGATTCTGAGCGGGGTTGAGGTGCAAGATGTGTCGTAGGAGACGGGATTCGCTGTCTGCTTTTGTCGCATATGTTTTTGTCTTACTGCGCGACTGCCTGTTTTGTTGGTTGATACCTTGTAGCGTACAGCGTTTTCTTGTTATGCAATTCATACGGTAACTTTTCCCCTACTAGAAAACGATAAACCATCCCATTGAAGTGTTCCTCGAACCGCTTGGTGGTACTACTGTCACGGCGAGCTACGACGGCGCATCATTACCCAAGGCCACGCTGGCCGTCTATCCAAATCAAATGCAGCTATTTTATAATACGTATTTCATAAATCGTAGCGAACCTCCCAAATACCGCTAAAACCCAGGACTTGCTAGACTTTGTGACCTGCATTCCGTCCCCCGTCTTGGGTTGTGCAAGCCTGGATATATGCGTTCGACCCACCAAAGCAAGGGGAAACGGATGAAGGTTAAAGCCAGACAAAACGCAAGCGTGACAAGGCGTAACCAAAAGAGAAACGGTAACGAGGCCCAGATCCCGGTGTCATGAATTAAACGAGACGGTAGAAAAAGAAAATGCAGAAGACCTCATCGCCTACAACACCCCGTACACGCCACCAACAACCCCAGCGGCGGCGACTGCCATGGCAGCCCCTGTGCAGCGCGCCGCCGCCACGGCCACGCCCGAGCTGCTCGAGGAACGCACCGACGAGGTGGTGGTGGGCCTCGCGGTCGACGACGTCGTGGGCGTCGGGCAGTTGGCGGTGCAGGGCAGCGCCGTGGTGAACGGCGTCGGGGCGCGGGCGCCCGTCCTGCCGCCAACGACGGTGCCGCTAGCACTAACGGCGAAGACGGGCGGCTGCGAGTCCAGCTCCGGGTTCGGGCGCACGTCGGGGGCGTCGGGGTTGAGGACGCCGTCGACCAGGTGCACGACGCCGTTGGCGATCAGGATGTCGGGCACGATGACCTTTGCGCTGTTGACGAAGAGCTGGTTTCCCGAGCGGCTGATCGAGATCTTGGCCGACCCAGACCCGGACCCTTCAGTGGCGGCCGTCGAGAGCTTGGTGCCGTTCTGCAGGCCAGACGCGGGCATGACCTTGCCAGACACCAGATGGTACTGCATCACGCGCCTCAGCTTGTCGGCGTCGAGCGACGTCAGCGACGGGCCGAGGAACTGAAACGCGGTGGTGACCGGGGCGAAGACGGTGACGTCGCTGACGTCGGAGAACTGCGGCAGCACGCCGGCGGCGTAGCAGGCGGCCACGAACGCTGACAGCTCGCTGCGGTACGACGTCAGCCCCGTGGCCTCGAGCCGCTTGGGAGCCGTCATGAGCGCGTCGGCGACGTGGACGACGCCGCCCGCGAAGCGCAGGTCCGTCTCCACCAGGGTGGCGCGGGAGCCGCCGCCAGACGTCACGACGACCTCACCGCCACGCTGCTTGTCGAGGGTGGCGTGCTGGCCGGAAGTCACGTTGGTGAGGGCGCGTCCGGTCAGCTTGGTGGTGGCGTACAGGCGGCTGCCCTCGGTGATGCTGGAGAGCGGGTACGAGCCCACGAGGGTGTGGTACTCGAGCAGGGCGTTGACCTGGGTCTTGTTTTTCGAGTCGAAGTCCTGTATCCTCGCGAACGAGTCGTTGTTGGGCACGATGAGCGTGACGCCCCCCAGCGTGGGCAGCTGGAAGAGGTAGTCGGTGTTGTTCTGGATGCGGGCGGGGCGTGTCAGTGCGTGTTTGTGGTAGAAGCAAAGAATTACCACCGTACCTTGATGAGGTTCCAGAAGATGGAAAGCTCTGGCTTGCTGCTGAGGACTGCATCCAGATCTGCCGGCTTGTCCTCTGCTGCTGAGCCGCTCAAGAGTGTGGACAGAGAGAGTATCACGGGCAAAGCCCCGGAGGCTGCCTTGGAGAAGAACCTCATGATGATGAGATCTGCGGACTGTGGTCTGTCTACCGGCCTGTACCTTGCTTCTGGGCCGCAAGCCAACAGGCTGATTGCAAGCTGCACTACACCTCAAGCGGCGTTTAGAACGAGCGTGAGTGGATGGGATAGGGAGATGTTGGGATGAATGCAGGTCCAGCATTTGATATGCATCCGCTGCAGCTAAAAGATCAAGCAAGAGATATCCACACGGCCCGCCAGCTGCCGCCCTGGCAGGCCTATGCCTGTGAGTGGTGATCCTCCTGGGTCGTGTCTGGCGCCATGTTTCTCGCCGGCATGCAGGTGCGCCACGGCTGCATGACAAGAAGAGAAAAGATTGGGATACGCAGTCGTGACAGTTGGCAATGAATTTTTTGTCATTTTTTCTTTTTTCTTCGACCATTTCTGCCGGGGTGGAGGGGTGTGGCAAGGTGAGTGGGTGGTGTGGAAGCACAGCATTGATCCAAGACAAGCCCGTGAGATTGGTGGCCTCCGCTGGAAGGAGAAGAGCGCTAGCCAGCTGTCATGTTTCTGCCTCCCTGGATACCCTCTTCAGCCCGTTTTCGTCGCATTGCTTCTTCGGGCTTGGGCTGCTGCCGGACGACAACATGAAAAAGTGATCGTCAACGGGACGGGAGACCCTGTAAAAGATTCTGCGCTAGTGCGCGGCTGTCGAATTGGTCGGCGACAGTTTTTCTTCCCCTCAACTGCCGCCCAAAAATAGCGGGCCAACCAAGAACCAAGGACGCCCAGGACTGCTGCTGCACGACGACCTGCGTGGCGCTCGATACGAGAAAACTCGGGTGGATCGGCAGCCCCAAAGAGGGCCCCGTCAGACCATGAAACAGGGCAGCGAGCAAAGCAGGCCGCCTTTTTTGCGCTGTCACGTTGTCGATGCGAAACTTGGAAGCTGCAACCCACCCAAACGGTCGCCGCTACACCCACTCCGGCAGAGAAGTCTTGGTGGGGAAGAAGATGGGGAAAAAGAAAGAACCTCGTGTTCTTCTCAAGGGCGTTGCTACCCACCATTTTGTCCTGGTGATTGCTTGTTTCTCAGCCGTCCCCTCCTGGCCCCTCCATCATCCCGCCCACGCCCCTGTGGCGACCGCCACATCCATGCCGGTAGCCGCCCGCAGCAGCCGGGACATGTTTCTGCAGTCGGGCGCCAGGTGATTTGTTTTCCAATGGTCTGGAGGGTGGCTGGCGTGGTTGGTGGGGGTCACACGCGGCTGACCGTCCCTGGCTTGTACAACCGCAAGCAGTGCTCGGGACGGCTTGCCTAGCCCCTCGGAACCCTCAACAATGAGATAAGGAACCCCGACTAGCAAGGGACCAGTTCACCTCTCAAGTAGCACAGCGCCGGACACGGACGGGTCCACGGACATTTCCACACCAGGAACTACCCGACGTCAGCCAGCCACAGGGCGTGGCATTACCTATCTCTGCACGCTTCTTGACACGTCGAACGTGATAGCTTCAAGATATTCCGCAGCAGACAAGGGGTGCTGCCTTGGCCAAGGCCCTGCCACCCTGGCCGAGACAAGCCACACAGCAGGATGCTGACACTGCTGGCCGACCCTCTCTCGGCCGAGCGCGAAACGCTTCTCCTCCTGGCTTACGGGCAGGACGAACTTGCTGGCAAACCATGCCCCCACGCCGTCTGCTGCTGGGGTGGAGCAGAGTCGCACTGCAGTCGACGGGCCGACTTTCGACCTTGAGCGACATGTGCAGGATGTGCCGAGTAGTGCCGACGGAGGGAGCTGCTGTGAGCCGTCGTCCGTCTCGGGGAGAAGGTGAGACCACTGGTGACCGAGCCGTCTGGCTGAGCAGGGTTGCCTCAGAAGCGCTCGATGTCTGTAATGGGAAGATGTCCTATCTTGCTAGGATGATAGTTTCAAGATACTGTCGTAAGTCGGACTCGATTCATCGAAACCAAGCCGTTATGGCTGGATACTTATCGCCGAGAACGTGATACCATGGAAAGGAGAAAGGATCCAAATACGCAGACATATCTCGATAACGGGACGAGGCGTCTACAGGCAAAGCACGAGTTTGAGGTATTCCAAGTCAAGTTACTGTGCCTGTCTAGTTTATGTTCACCAAGCGCCGATGTGCCGTTTTCCTGCGTCCCCTGCTCTTGCCACTAAAATGAATGTCCCTGGCTCTCGGTATAATCAGGTGGAAGGAAAAAGGAAATCAAGGATAAGCGCAAACGTTGGATTCGTCAGAATTAGACATAAGTGTAGATTTGGAGGGAGATCAAAAGAGAGTGAAAACGACGCGATTAACCCTTTTCTTGTTAGGAAAAGAAGAGGGAGCCGAATATCCAAAACGGCTAGGCTAACAGCAAAAACCCAAACGGAAAAGAAAAGCGCAAATCGAGACTCGGAAAACTACCACGAGAAAGTCATCAGGGCCGGGTTCAGGGCCAGCGGCAGGAGGAGATGCGAAGCAGCGACGGTGGCCATGGGCAGGATGGCGACAAAGTCGGTGATCTTCCAGTCGTAGGGGACGAAGGGCGCGACGGCCAGGATGATCATGCCGGCGATGAAGACGGAGGCGAAGAGCATGGAGAACTTGAACTTCTTGAGCACTTTTGGCACCTCGATGAAGAAGTTTGAGAACTCGGCCTCCTTGGACGTGGCGCCCCAGGTCATGTCGACCTCGAACATGTGGGCCAGCAGGGCCTGCGACACGTGCAGACTGAGACCGCCCAGGAAGATGGCGAGCATAAAGGTCCACTTGAGGTTCTCGAAGAGGGCGTACAGCAGCGAGCGCTCGCCGAGGCGGTAGCGCATGACGGCCAGGGCCAGGTTGCCGAGCCCGTTGAAGACGATGATGATGGAGAACCAGACCTGCCACGAGTCGACGTAGTACTTGTCCAGGTAGCCGTTGTACCAGCCCATGAGGAAGTAGTTCACGGCCGTCATGATCCAGGCGGCGCCGATGGCGTAGTAGGTGCCGATGTAGGACACGACGGTGATCTTGGACGTGAAGCGGATGTTGCTGAACAGGAAGCGGCGGAACAAGGGGGTGAAGGGACCCTTCCAGAGCCACATGCGGATCGGGTGGAACAGCAGCTCGTTGCAGCCGTAGGCGTACTTTTCCCAGCGCGCCAGCTCGTCGTACACGGTCAGCGACACGCCCTCCTTGAACCCTTCGCCAGCCCAGGCGGCGAGCCGGATGATGTAGCCGGCGCACTGGAGGCGGAGCGACATGTCAAAGTCCTCGGACACGTGCGACTCGGACCAGAACTTCTCGTACCCGTCCTCGTCCTCGTACGACACCTGCTGGATGGCGGACCAGCGCAGGATGGCGTTGTGGCCGACAAAGGGCGCGACGTCGCCGTTGGAGACGGTGTAGCGGATGGCGCTGTAGATGAGGTTGGTGAAGAAGGTGATGCCGTTCTCAAAGTACGTGTGCACGACCTGCATGACGCCCGACGAGAACTGCATGATGCCCACGTCCGGGCTCTGCTCCATCTCGCTGACGGCGTCGAGCAGGCAGTCGGCCGGCACGCGCGTGTCCGAGTCGATGATGAGGATGTAGTCGCCCACACGGATGTTGCCGTCGGCCCACGCGCGCCCGTCCTCCTCGAGCGTCTCCTTGAGCGCGCGCTCGTACGCCTGCGCCTCGTCGTTCTGAGTCCAGTCGCCGCCCCGCTCTATCGCCAGCAGCTTCTCCTCGACCTTGCACGAGATCATGAGCGCAAAGTTCATGTTGGACGCCTTCTTGAACTTGCCGCGACGCAGGAACCCGTTGACGTTGTGGCCCGGGCGCGCCACCCAGCCGATGCTGTGGTCGGCGTAGAACTCGATGCGCGCGCGCCGGTCCTCCTCCGAGATGAGCTGCAGGCCGTCGTCGTTGATGAACATGTTGGCCGACCCGCCCTGGAGCTCGTACGTCGACATGGCCTGCTTGATGGACTTGACCGTGGGCGCGATGACACCGGCCAGACCCTCCTTGTAGACGGGGCACTGAACCGTCACGTGCGGCAGGATGGCCGATTGCAGGCGCGGCGACGTGCGGGCCGAGTAGAACTTTGAGTTGATGGTGAGCTGACGGATGGGGCCGAAGATTTGGGCCAGACAACCGACGATGACCTGGGCGAAGAAGAGCGTGAAGAAGATCTGGAGCGGCGCCAGGCCCACGAGCGCCAGGCGCACGTACGTCTGGTCGACCGAGCACTCGATGGCCAGCTGCCTCCACGCGGCGCCGAGCGAGACGGTGACGAGGATGAGCGTGAAGGTGACCAACCACGTGTTGAGCAGGTGCACCGGCCGCTTCTCGGGCTTGATCTCGCCGCTCTCCTCGTCGATCTCGTAGTCGTTGACGTCGCCGCCCTTCTTCTCGTCCTCGTCGTCCTCGGCCCCGGCCTTCCAGACGAGCTCCATGAGCTCCGACTCGATGGCCTTGGCCCGCTGCACCAGGTGCAGCGCGTCGTCGTCCCACACGATCAGCAGGCCCTCGGACGCCACGAAGGCGGCGAACTGGTGCTTCCTGGCCCGCGGGAGGTCGTCAATGGTCGGCAGGATCTGCACGCGCAGCCCGTTCATCAGCGGCACGTCGACCGCGTCGGGCGACCACTGCAGGAACGTCTTGATGACACGCGAGTTGACCGTCATGGCGCACTGTCGTCATCTGGACGTTAGCACATAGTACACACACACACATTATACCAGGTGTGGATGCTCCTCACCTGAACGTTGAGCGCCGCGCATGCCGCGGCAAACGGCGAGTGGCCCAGCTGGGGCGGGCAGGCCATGTACTGGCCCCTGGTCTTGCGGAGGAGCACGCCCTCGACCTCGCCGCTGCCGTCCGAGACCCAGAGGTGCGAGCACTGCTGCTGGTACAGGTAGTTGACCATGACCTCGTGCTTGATGTCGTCGAGGAACATGGAGCTGGCGTTGGACCGCACCGACTTGCCCGAGATGGACTGCGGCCGCGAGCTGAAGCGAATCGAAGGCGGCTGCAGCTCCAGCTCGTTGCTGCTGTTGCGCCCAGACTGGCCCTTCTCCGACAGTCCGAGCCCGTTGCTGTGGGAAGCCGAGCCGCGGCCGTGGTTGCGGTGCGCCGGCGGCGGTGCCGTCGGTCCCCTGCTGCCGCTGGCCGGAGGTGCTGGTCCCGCGGCCGCCGCCGCTTGGGCGTCCGCCTTGAAGTAGCTACCGATACCCATGATGGACGGTGTGGGGGACTGTTTGATATTATTAGGTTACGTTGCTGGGGGACACGAGTCTTCCCGTGAGAGCCACCTGGGGCTCTTTCACAGGGAGGCCGGCCTATTTGAGTCCCGAGTCAGCATCGCCCTGTGATTCCGGAAACCGGGGCTTCCGTTTGTTGGCAGCGGCATGCAACTCCGCAGTGCGACCACCGCATGCCCGCCACTGGCGCCACACACGAAAGGTGCTGGAGACGGTGAGAGGCAAGCTGCGTGGAGACGCTCTGCCTCGTAGACCGGACGTTCGTCTCACCTTCGACAGGGTATTACCCCTTTCCCTGTTCCACCAAGTCTTTCTGCAACCCCAAGTTCGTGTCTCTCCAACACACCGTGTTTCCCGCGCTTCACGGCGTAAAACCCAATACCACAGGCCCGAAGCTTGGCCTTTGTTTTCTTTCTCCCTCAGCGAGTGGCAGGGTAGTGAGCACCAGAGACTGATGTGTCCCTCGGCGAGTATGTCGTGAGCGGCAAAAAGCGAGTGTGTGGGGTTCCGGCTATTATGAATAAAGGCAGCAGAAAAGAAAAATAAAATAAAAAGCAGCAAACAGACAAGCGAGTGTGGGTGGTCGTCAAGTCAAGTTCGTAGCGAACGGACGGCGCTCATCGAGGAGTGCCTGGGTATCAACAGCGGAGCGGCGACAGCTTGGCGATGCAGCCCACGAGCTGCAGGCGGGTATTATTGACCCTTCTTTTCCGGGAGGGGTGTGTGTGTGTGTGTCTGGCTCAACAAGGCAGACGGCCACCGCTTGATGCCGGATGATCCCAACTTGACCAACTTGCAGGTAAAACCAGAAACAAAAAAGAGGGAAGCGGGACGAGGGGGAAGAAGAGAAGGAGGCGAAAAGCGCAAGAAGAAAGAAGCAGGTGGGTGTGGTGACAGCGGCCACTCGTTCCACATCATCCGCCGACCAACCCCTGACCGATTGGGGCCCTGTCCTGGCGTGGAGGGGAGGGGGTAAAGCGCCATCTCTCTTTGGTCTCTTCTTGGCACCCTTTTTTTTCTCTGGTGTTTGCTCATCCGTGCGGTCCCGCCGGGCGGCATGGGTACATCGCCTCCCCGGGTGCTGGTCGTGACAGCGTCGCAGCGAAGACCGCCCGTTCAGGCCTGACCAGGGTCTTCGACGGGGCGTGTGGCATGAAAGGGTAAAGGGGTGGGCGGGTGATGGGTGGTCCACTCCAGGTGACAGCAGCCAGCTGGGGAAGAAAAAAAAAAATCTTTTTTTTGGCGTTTTTTTTTTCTGTTTCTTTTTTGTTCTTTTTTCTCTCGTCCTGCAGGAAATTGTGGAGTCGCCCAAATACGAAAGGCCAGCCGCAGAAAAAACTGGGAAGACGCAGCCAGTAGTCCGAACGCGACCTGCGGCGCTAACGAAGTGTCGGGTGCGCCCAAAAAGCGGCCATGGGGGGGGAGAGATTCGTGGTAATAAACGCACAGTTGCAAGGGCCCAAACCCAAATGTTCAGGGGTCAAAAAAACAGAGGCCGTTAGATAGCGCCGTTGCGCGTTGGAAATCGACTTCTTGGCGGCCTCAATGGTCGCTTTCGCTAGGCTTGGAAGCGGCTAGAGCGCAAATTGTGCTGGGCTGGGCTGGCGCCACGCGCTCGTGCCTTTGTTCCTGACTAGGGGAGCACGATAGGATGGCCAGGCACGCCCCCAGCGCCTGCAGGAGGCACCAGATGAACGGCGGGGGCACAGCGCAGCGCAGCCCGGCGGGCCGCGACAGAGGTCAGCGAGGTTGGGAGAAGAGACGCCGGTCAGCGTGCCTTCTGAGAGGTAGAGAATAGGAACATCAGCCCCTCCATGATCGCTGGACCTGGGCTGTTTGGTTTCGATGCTTTGCGGTGCAATTGCCCTGCAACCAGGGTCCCATCGTCTGTCAAGCAATGAGCATCCGAACACCCTCACAGCCCGGTCTGGCCAGCTCTCTCCGTTGCCGATCACAGGGGTGGTTTTGATCTTGTTGATTTTATGTGCTTTTCGCTCGCTTCTGGCTTCGCTGGCCAATACAATCCTCGAATCCGCTTCCGAGCCAGTTACCGAGATCGATAGGCTCTCTTGCATTGAAACCAGGCTTTCACAAATCAGCCGTCGGAATCCGCCGTTGGTAGCAAGCAGGCAAGCCTAGTCGAGCTGATCCGCGGTTATGATAGGCAGGAAGCCCGAGGTGCTGGAGGGCGGCATCCACCCTCGGGCTCCCGCAGCACATTCTATGGTGTCAACTGATGACTGCCGGTGCTGGTGCTGCCGGACGTGCCGTCTGCAAACGCACTGCCATGTAAACATCCCATCTTTGTCGGCCTGACGGTCGTATCTTGTCCAATGTTCCGGCTACGGACTTTTCAGCCGTCACATTTCCTTCTGGGCATCCGTCTTGGGTCCAGTCGGGCAAGAGACCGCCTCCAACGCGAACATCTCCCGCTCGCCCTATGTTCCGCGACACTCACAGCGCCGCCTTGGGACGGTAGCCAGAGCTTTGGGGCCATGTGGGGAGGAACTATGACGCAGGTCGCGATGGTCCAGAAATAGACACTTAAAATGAGAAAAAGATAAAATGCCGCGCGCATGTGCTGAAGCGACTTCTGTTAATACGCGCTAATGTGCGGCAGGATTTGTCCCTCGTTTTTTTTCCTTCTCAATTTTTTATTTTATTTTTTTTATGTATTTTATCTTCATTTTTCTCCTTCTTCCATCTAGCCAATTAAACCTAAATCTTCCCCCCTCCCTGCTCGCCCTGAAGGAGACCCACTCGAGCAAGTGCCCACCACCCCATGTGCCCATGCAACCTGGAATTGCACCTTTCGCCGCCATGTCCAAGCTCCTCTCCACTGCCAGCACGCAACACCCGGGATGGGATGCAACCAGCGTCCGAGCTTAACAGGCCTCTTTATCGCCGGCTAGAAATTGCTCCTGCGCAGTACCCGACCCGGACAGGCCCTCCTGTCCGCAGTAGGAAATCCGGTTGTTGCAACCTCCCTGGGACAAGTCCCGCTGTCTTCCCGGCATCGGGTTTCCACTGAACCGCGCCTCCAGGGCTGGCGGGCTGAGCTGAGCCGCCAACCCTTGTCCCGCAAGACATGGCGAGCAGCCTGTGCTTCTCGCCAAGCCGGCCACTTCCCGCCCCAATTCCCGTCGACAGTGGTGCTCTCTGACAAACAGGCACATGCTGACATTCGAACTGCCGTGCTGACCTCAGGGAAAGAGTCAACTTTACAACCCACTATGGGTTAAGGTGATGTGTGGCTTGTTGATTCGTGGGTGTGCTCCATAACCCTAGCTGAGGGGACCTCGGCATCTTACTGGCCAGAGAGACAGCAGCGATGTGTCGGAGGAGCCAGCCGCTTCACAGGTAGCCTCGCGGGGCCACAGCAAATCAAGGCAGCAGACGAACTCTGCATAAAGACAGCGGCCAATCCGATGCGCCAGAGGGCGTGATGGACGGCTTTCAAGACCTTGTTTCCCCTCTTTTGTCCAAACAGTTGTGGGCAGCACGGAGAGAGGGCGAGCCCGTTTTTTTCTTGATGCTATTTTTGGTTGGTCGTTGTCCACGTCGCCGCCCTCTGACGGCCGCCACTGTTGGCCTATCCTCCACTCGTCAGCAAGACCGTCGCCGAATTCCCCACCTCAAATCTCAGTCCTTATCGTGGACTAGGCAAGGACGTAAGCCACAGGCCCGTCTGTCACCTGAAGGAGAGAGCACAACTCAGTCGATGACAGCCGCAAAGACGAATTTCCCACTGCTGGAGTGAGGGGTTGGTAGAGTCAGCTACGTGGACCAAATTACAGGACGTGCGCTGGTTGAAGCGCTGGTGTCGCGCGCTAGCGGCGAGGCTTCCCTCTCCTGCATGCGCCACCACCGTTATGCGACACGGTGCGCGCAGTCAAGCTCTATAGTGGGACCAAGCGCGCGCAGCACGCTAGCCCAGATCGATAGAGGCATTTTAACCCCTAGCCGTGTAGTCTTGATAGAAAGAGTCCTACACACCGCGCGTGTCAAGGCTAGCTGAACACGTCCTTTTGCCCCTGACGCTTATGCATGGGGGAAGCTACGCAGAGCGGCGCCACCTCCTAGGTAATCCCAACGTCTACCATCTTTTCATCCATCTGCCAGAGGCAGATAAGCTAGCCCGCCACATGTGTTCGGTTGCTACCGAAAGCGACTTGGGACAAGGCAATAGCTCGACCGTGGGAAACCCAGGGGAGGAGATAAACACCTTCCGGAATTGCAGCACCAGCCCATGGGTCGAAGCCATCACGAAGAGAGTGCCAAATCCGGAGCTGACAACCAACGCTAGCCCTTCCGGAAATTTTAAACTGCCGCCGCCGCCGGCTTGGAGGGCTGAACGTACCCTCGGCGGTGGAGTTATGTGTGATAAAAGTAGTCAGCCACTGCCTGTTTATGTGCCGGGTGCCGAAATTGCGGAAATTCCCCTAGGGAAGAGGCTGCTTGACTATGGCGATAACGACTTGACAAGCCGCATCTGTCGGGCAGTTTTGCAAAAAAAAAAAAATTTATGTTGGTGGGAAGAAAGAAGCAGGTGCACCAGGAGCAAAACGCCCGGGCATACGAGAACGGCAAATCCAACCGAACCAGAGGTCGAACTGCCCCACAGCATCCGACAGACCAAGATTCCGCGTTCCTGGGGCGGTGTGTTATCAGCAAACTGGGTCCTTTTGCAGGGCACACACGCACGGTTCGAGGCTTTTTTTTTTTTTCTCAAGCTGGGAGCGAAGATAGGAAAAAGAAAAGAAAGAAGAAAATCTCGTCGATGTGGGTCCTCAGCTCGGGTAGGAATACGGGCTATACGGGCACCCATGGACAGAAGACAGTGATGCTCGCTAGCAAGGGCAAGGCTCGAAGGGGTCCGTGTTAGTCAAAACGAGGCGCTGCAAGACGGCTTCCGACACGCGGGATTTTCTCTATCAACAAACAAAAACGTGGCTTCCGAGGACGGACGGGAGATTGTCAATGATAGAAAAAAAAAATCTTATCAACAACGAGGCTGGGCACTACTGTTTACCTCTAGTCGCGGAAGCAAAATGTGAGAGATAGAGGTAGCTAGCCGTTTGTGGGATCAAGATGAGGCCACATGCCCACCATGCGCGGCACTGCCAACACACACACATGCCCAGCCCTCAAGATCGCCATTCTTCTTCTTTCCCCCGCATGCCCATCAAGTCACGAACAACTCCGGCGGCCCCTTTTTTGCTGCATTCACAACTAGCCCCCTCCATGCCCAAATAAACACCGTTTTGGGCAGTAGTTCCCGAAGAACGACAAGGAAAAGAAAGCCAATGCGATAGTGCCGAACTCCGCTTGGGTAGCATTATCAGCAGCGTGAACCCACCCTTGACACGTGTTGAGCGCTGTTGGTTGCTGACCGGCCGGCCGGGAACACAGTCACAGTCCCGGGTCCTCCGCTGCACTGATTGTGATGCAAAAGCCTAAGCCACCGCTCGGCCCGTTTTTTTTTTTTTTTCGGGTTTGTTCCTGTTCAGCCTTAGCCTTCGAACGAAGGAAGAAGAACCTAGGTAAAAGAATAACGGTGATGCCTGCGGGATAACAGGCAGGAACGGGCGGGGGGATACGGATGTGATGGCCCGCGCACCCGCTTCCTCTAACAAGACAACCCAACCCCTAGGCATCGTCAGCTCGTGTTTCTTTTTTTTTTTTTTTCTTTTTCTTGCGGTCTCGGACGCCCCATGTTTTGTTTATTGGTTCTCCGACGTCTGTCTGCAGATCCTCCCCAGCCACCGTCAAGGGGCAGACCCTGAAATCCTTGTCGCGCTTCCCCGTCCGTCGCTGGCTGTTGGTTGTTCTACGAGCCCGTGCGCCGTGCCTCTTGGAAGACGATTTTGGGTTTTGCGGCTCCGTTGACTCAGGTGGGGAGAGGAGACAAACGAAGGAGAAAAAAGAACAATTTTGTAGTTCATCTGCTTGTAGAGACATGCATTTTGGCGGCGCCACGACGATTCGCTGCCACTGGCGGAAATGTTCGCAGACACGGACATCTCTTTCAGGACGTATTGCATGACCTCGGCGATGCTGCACAAAATTATTACGATTTTGATCATTGTAAATGGGACTCTAGAGAACATGTATGCCGTGCCAATCAGAAAAAAAAGAAAAAGAGCAAACCCTGAAAATCGAGCACACCATCAAAACAAGAGAAAGGGATGCAGGCGATCCGACGGCAGCGAGCAAGGAATTGAAGCACTTCAAACCTTCTGCGGAAACAAGACCATCACCTGTCCGTGAAAGGTGTCATCAAATTCCTCCGCCTCTGTATTATCCAAACATACCTGCCATTGTGTATCCAAAACACCTGGCCACTTGCTGCGTATAGCACAAACGACAAAAGAGTAACAAATGCCCAAGCAGATGCAAAGGAAAGTCGACGACATGCGTCTATCGTCACACAATAGGCCACGTGGAAACGAGCGATAGGCATCCCTAAAGCTCCTCGTTGCCGTCGTCCTGCTGCCAGATCTGCACCCTGCTGACCTCCATCTGGGGCTGCGTCCAGGTGGGGAACCAGACGTCGCGGTTCTTCCAAAAGTCCTTTTTGGCATTTGGCGACGAGTTGAGCCAGGGCTTGTTGCTCTTTCCGTCGTCGAACCAGTTGTTGGTGCCGCCGACGGCGAGGTTGAGGATCAGGAAGAAGCGCTGGTCAAAGGGAGGGTTGTTTCTCGGTAGCTGCGCATAGGGGTTCTCCAGGCGCGTGCCGTCGCCCGCGAACTCGGGGAAGTTGCCGCGCTTGTACAGAGGCGTGTCGAAGTTGACATACATGGTCTGCAGCAGGCGCGAGTTGACGTAGGTGAAGAGGTAATTCTGGGACCATTCGAGGCCGAACGTGTTGAACCCGGCCGAGTACGTCGACTTGAGCGCCTGCCGCTTGTTGTTGGTCTTCCACCAGGCGTCGGTGGCCGGGGTGAGGCCCCAGTGCAGCGCCGAGGCGACGATGTTGTTACCACCCTGAGCGTACAGGTGGTTGTTGCCGCGCGACTCCATGATGTCGATCTCGCCCGAGAGCGGCCAGGGTCCGTACGTTTCGTTGACGGGCATCATCCAGATGGCGGGCCAGAGCCAGTCGCCCTGGGGTAGTTTGGCCGTCACCTCGACACGGCCGTACTTGATCGAGACGCTGTCCTTGGTGTTGATGCGCCCGGACTTGGTGGGCGGAACGATGGTTGCGTTGCCAGCAGTCGTGTTGGTCGCGGCGACGCAGTCCCTGTACAGCGTTGACGTGCAGGTGCCGTCGGCGGTGAGGTCGATGACGTTGTCTTGTTCGACCAGACGCCCGTCCTGTAGCGTCGCCTTGATCTTGAGCACGCCACCCTCGACAAAGACGTTCTCGTCTCCACCGGTGGTTTGCTGGAATTCGCCATTTCTTCAAAGCAAGTTATGTTAGCAACAAGCAGTATACCGAGCCATAGCCGCTGTTGGAGGAAGAGTTCTGCAAGCCACATACCCGAAGCCGCCGACGGTGACCTCCTTCTTCCAAATTTCGCTCCGCAGCCCCTGGGAGAAGTTCTCGTCAAGGACGAGCTTGTACTTGTGGTGGACGACACTCCTAAGGCCATCCCAGACCAGAAAGCCCGAGATACCCAGGCCGACGAGAATGCCGAGGAGAGGCAGGATCGTGACCCACTTCTCCTTGGGGTTCGTCTTGGCCAGCCACGGCTTCTCAACATCGCCCTTGCGCACCCTCCTGCTCTGGAAGTAGCGCTGCGCGCGCTCGTCGAATCGGTTGATCCCGCTCGTCGAGCCGACGCTGGACTCGGGCCGCGAAGCCGCGGGGGTACCAAAGGGGTTGGTGCCGGCGTGCGGGCCGGCCCTGTGCGACGCCTGCGACTCGTGGCCGTCGCCGAAAGGGTTCCGCTCGTCGGGCGTCGTCGGCCGGTGGGTGGGTGTGCCCTGTGCTGTCGACGCCGCCGACGGCTGGCCGGCCATCGAGCGGCCATAGAACTGCTCCATCGCTGGGTGTGCTGCTGTACTGGGAGTGACGTTGGTGAAGGGGAGTGAAAGAGGCGAGCGAGCTTGCCGCTGGAGCCCCTGAGCGAGGCGAGCTTTGTGGCAAGCGGCTTCGGTCGAGAATGCTGGTTCAGAGGTTGTTCAATGGCACTCGAATTAAGATAGAATGTGCTTCTGTGCTTGCGAGAATCGGAAGAAGCCGTAACGAGGCAAAGTCAAGTCGTTTGCGGTGGGTGGGAAACGAGTGTGGGCAGCGGAGCAGACTTCAGCGGGCTGGTCGCTGGGGTGTGGCGTGGAGCGCAGATCCAGCCGGGGGACCTCGTCGCGGGATGGGGACGACAAAAACGATCGTGGGGGTGTTAAAGGCCCATAAACAGGGTCGAGCAGATGTGCTTGTTGCTGTGAGACAGATTACAGCAGGGTATCAAAGACGCCGAGACAGGGCAAGACGAGCAAGAAAAAAAAAAAAAAAAACGAGCGGCTGTGTGGATGGGTGGTGGTTAGGGGAGCGAAGTGACAGCAACGTAGGAGCAGAAAAAAGGGCGCTGGGTCTGGGTGTGAGTGCCCGTCGAGGGGTGGGACCACCACGCCGTCGACACCTGCAATTCTGCTTCCAAAGTCACCGTCGCAGCGGCTGCGTCCGCCTGTCTCGAAGCCCCGCACACCACCTCGAGCGGATCCGGGCAGTCGTGATTACATAAAAATCCACAACTTCGCTAAAGATCGAGCCAAAGCGGGCAACCGGGGAGGCGGCTAGCAACCAGCACAGCTCTTTTGTTCATTGGAAGCTTCCCCTGGCTTAGCGACTGGTCGAGCGTTTGGGACGTGCTCTTCTCTAGGCGAGCACATTTGCCTCGACCGAACTGTTTTCCGCAGCCAGTCCAGTCAGTCAGTCGCCTGCAGCAGACCAGCTCAGCCTCTTGATGATATCCGCTGTCGGTATATCCACCAATAAACATACTGTACTATGTCCACCCCGCCCATCGACGACCGCGGTGGTACGGTGTAGTCCATCTTCAACCATGGCATAGTTGTTCGACGGGAGACAGCTCTGGCCACGGGCTCGCAGCCGATCTATCGAACCAGACACCATCCTCGGGTGGATCCAGGGCTGAACTGGAGCCACGACAACCCAAAGCCACGTTATTTTCCCTGACTCTGATGTTTGGCACCATCGTTGCCCAAGAACCGCTATTGCCCAAACCCCTGGCGCTTGCGAGAGCTGAAATCTTGGCGAGAAGAAGCAGGAAACATGGCAGCTTTGGTCACCGTCAGGGCCTTGTTACTCTAGGGGCACAAGCCTCTTTCTTATCTGACTGCTGGAGTCCGACGCGAGATTCCCTCTAATCTTGGGTATCTCGACCGACACCGGTCACCCTTTTTTCCGATCAACTTACGAGGAAAAGCTAGCGGGCGGCGGATACACAAATCTCGATGCTTGACGTCGGCTGCGAGTATGGGCGTACTTCCTAGTGACCCGTACATGGTAAGTACTGTGCCACTCCCGGACGATCCGCATCGCCCCATCGCGAGCAATCGTTTGCACGCGCAGGCCGATGGTTCAGCGCAGCGGAGCCTGCTTCCCCTGCGGATGGGGGCGTTCGATCTTGCCTAAAAACAGCAATAAGCTGCTATGGCCACCAGGCGGCTGTCCTCCCCTGTCAACGGTCATCCCATGTCTCAAAGGGGAGTAGCGTCGCCCAAGTGTCCAAAAAACTGCTGCTTCTTTTGGACTAGACCAGTATACAGGATCCACTCTTGCCCCGAAATAGTAACTGTAGAGGAGAGCCCCACTCTCCTCCTTTCCCGCTGCAATTTCCACCTCCTGGAGATTTTTTTTTCTTCTTCGTCCTTGCGCCGAGAAGGATACGGTAGCGCTCGGGCCGGCACAGGAGGGTGGAGGCGTGTGCCTACGAAATCCTCCTTATGCAGGCAAGGAAGTGGCAGCAAGGCGATACGAGAAAACCACCTTCCCACGGTTTTCCCTCTTCAGACAATCGGACGAACCACCATCGACACTGCAGCCCCCAAGTCCCGTGACATTGGCGACAAGCATCAGTGGCGTTGAGCCAGGCGCGCTCTTCCTCACTCGTCTGGCTGATTCCCCCTGCCGCCCGACCCGGCGGGATCAAACGGCCAGGGGACCCGAGTGGCTTCCCGTTGCCGCCAGGCTGTCCCTCAAGCCTATCGGATCTTACACGTGCCTGAGCCCGGTCAACCCTGAGAGCATGGTCGCTGGGGCAGTGGCTAGGCACGTGCTAGGCTAGGGGACTTTTGACTCGCGAGGGCCGACAGCCGGCACCTCCTCCAGAGAGAATATGCAGAGGCAGATCAGCCCCAGGCAAGCGAGAAGGAAAAAGGAAAACCAGCCGAAAATGCCAAGCCCATGTTTATTGACAGCTGCGCTCGCTGGCTGGCTGACTTTCCTTAGCGATCGCTAACCGGTTCGATATATTGCCTCTTCCACGGCCTGCGACATGCTGTCTAGTCCTCAGACGCATCCTTGCCATCCTGGTATGGTATCGTCTGTGAGGGATTTTGCATGCCTCTGCGTCAAGCACGTCCCAAATCCACAAGTTCTCGTTTTTTCTTTTCGTCCTTGCCCAAGCGCACATCGGTCAATCGCGACGCATCCTGCTTGTCCACTTCTGCTGGCTGTTCGGAATCCTGTCCCGGGCTAGTGCTTTTCTCTGCCATGTTCTCGGGCAAGACATCATCCACCCATCATATCACACAGTCCTGCTGCCTGCCCGCCTGCAGCTTGCAGAAGGCCCCAGCAGGAGGTACCTTATCACTGTGCATGGAAGGAAGGCCAACGAATGGGGCCGCTTGCCCCAATACGGCGCCCACAAGATCTTCGGCCTTCTTCCGCTTCTATGCGCTTCTTGGGGTGGCACGAGGGTCCGGCATGTGGTGGTCAATCCCTTCTTGTCCCATCGTTATCCAGTCTCCCAGGTCCACACTCCCAAGCCACTGCAACCCTTGAGCCCGAAAGTGGCGGGGGTGTCGGGGAGGAAGATAACGAAGGCGGACACAGCTTGTCTGTCTTCGGCACAAGACTGCGGCTGTGCCGCCTCAACGGTCGATGGCGGCGGCCGCGATCGGGGTCAGCCGGAGAGCGGTGAATGACCTCCTGGGTGCGTCATGGGTCGCCCGAGTGGGAGACTGATGTGCCGGCGATAGGCCATCCTGATGCCCATGTCCTATCGAGACAGCTGACTAGACGACATAGTTGGTGTCTGTCTCGGCTCGCATCCCCCGGCACTCGCGCACAAGGACACTGCGGCTGCATGGTCATGGGGACACCGGTCTTCCACGATATCTTGGCTTCGTGTTTCTCGGCTCTCTCGATTCTCCACAGCCATTGATGTTTGCCACAGCGATCGGCTCCCTGACCCACGATCCCAACGCCCAGGAGATGCAAGCACCGCGGTTGTCTGGACCGTCGGAAATATACGACGGATCCGCGTCTCCATAGGAAGCCAACCTTCCAGCCCATCAGCAGCTCCCAACCCCGCCTTTTTTTCGTCCTCTCTGCGTCGTTCTGACCTTCGATATCACCCTCCTGTATGCGTCTACTATACAGCCCGCATTTAGTGCATGCAGGCCTGCGCCCAACCAGACGGCAGATCTTGGGCCGTGTTATTTTTACACGGTCTTTCGGCCTCGCTAGCTCGCCAGCGCATCCGATATTGCCACATAGCCCACGTCAGTTCCAGGGAGGTGGGTGCTTGTCGTGCTTGTGCTTGTGCTTGTGCTTGTAGCACAGGTTTGCTGCTGAACTCACCCATCCTCCCACCCCGTGCACCCAACCTTCTTTCTTTGTTGGTCTTCCCAGAGTCCATCGTCTCGAATTGTCACACCGCCCGGGCCGGACTGTTGTGCGAAGCCGGCGGTGTGGTTGGAGCCACCGCACACGAGAAGCCTCTCCTCCTATCTATCTTCACCTTGCGTGCGACCGAGATTTGCCCTCGGCCGTGCCAGTTGCCTACCTCCAGGGGCACACCCCACAACATGCACACTACGCACAATATGGAAGACGCGGTGCACTACGACCGCCATCTAGGCCAATGGGATACCTATCTACGCAGCTGACACCACCCCCGCGGCTCTTCTCCAACAGGGTCCGTCCGGTGGCTTTCTTTTGTGGTTTCCGTCATTCCACCACGCCTTGATCTTCCCATTTTCGTGTTCCCCGAGCCTGGGCAACGTTCCGCAAACCTTCTTTGGGACCTAACCTGTTAGCCGATTCGCGCGCGTCTGTGCTAACAACGACGTACGAAAAAAGCTGTCGTGCACCCCCGGAGCCCCCCTCCACCCTCGGGTTCGAGGAAAGGTTTGACAGCAGCAGCACAAAAGTGGCGCAACTATGATCGGGGGGCGTAGTTGGCAGGATTACCCTATCGACATAGGCTCCCCAATAGGATGTGCCTGCGCTAGCATGTGCGCACGACTTGTAATTGATGCAGTCATCTTCGGGCTTTGACGACGTCAAGTCTTGTCACGATGTTGTGGACTCAGACGCAGTGCATTGCTTTTGCTCACCGGACTTAACGGCCGAAGCCAAACACGAACACAGGCTTGTTTGCTCAAGGGCTAGCAATGGGTTGGTAATTACCACGATAAGGTTGTGGCCATGTCGTATAGTTGCATCTGCAGTTGTTGCACTGGAAGTCTTATACCAAGGATAATACACCGCGGTGTCCCGAGTCTCGTTACCATGCGGTGCAATACAGCTCTCGGGTGCTGCCGACGGATTACGCATGGAGCCTCCTCGGCGAGGCCATCATCTGGTGGCACTACTTCATGTCGCCATATCCGAGGTTCGGAAAAGCGTCTACTCGACCGCTCTTTTGTGAACGAGACAGCGAGTCTGTTTGTAAGACTCTGGGAGCCTCAGTGTCTGTGACCCAAAAGGCGGGGTGCGCGTTCAGAGCCAGGGTCCTCCGCCCATTGGGTTGTCTTGTGGAGATGGGAGAAGACAAACAGGCCCGAGGGCTTACAGAGCTTAATACCCCGCAAGTAGGAGTAACTAGGAAGAGTGACCTAGCTGTGTACGCGGCAGCAGTGTACGGCGTCAAAGGTATGATCTGCCGAAGAGGAGTGTTCACTTCTGATGTCTCAAGACTGAGGGCTATTATTCTTACAACTGATATGAGAGGCGTGGGTCAACGCAGCGTCGTGTCTCCGTGGCTATCGGGTGACGCTGTGATGTCTCTTACTGAACGCAGGAGGGTTCAACATTGGGAGCTGATTTGCAAAGGAGAGGATGTGAGGTGGATAGATGCATCTGTGACCTGATATATCCTGCCGTGCAAAAAAAAAAGCGTCATGTTGATGCTTGTGTCCGGCTGCATCAGTTTGCTCGTCGTGAATGGCACAAGGATTTTTGTTCAGAGCATGGGTCGTCTGATTGATGAGGACAAGAGTCTAGTTGTGTCTTAGGTTAAATCGATACCGAGCTGTTCGATATTGATATCTCGGAGGGCTAGTAAAAGTAATTAACATAGGCCGAAAGTACAGTAAAAGAAAAAGAGAAAAGAAAAACGAGAGAAGAAAAACAGGAGAGAAAGAAAGGTAAGAGAGAAAGAGGAGAGAGAGAGAGAGAGAGAGAGAGAGAGAGAGAGAGAGAGAGAGAGAGAGAGAGAGAGAGAGAGAGAGAGAGAGAGAGAGAGAGAGAGAGAGAGAGAGAGAGAGAGAGAGAGAGAGAGAGAGAGAGAGAGAGAGAGAGAGAGAGAGAGAGAGAGAGAGAGAGAGAGAGAGAGAGAGAGAGAGAGAGAGAGAGAGAGAGAGAGAGAGAGAGAGAGAGAGAGAGAGAGAGAGAGAGAGAGAGAGAGAGAGAGAGAGAGAGAGAGAGAGAGAGAGAGAGAGAGAGAGAGAGAGAGAGAGAGAGAGAGAGAGAGAGAGAGAGAGAGAGAGAGAGAGAGAGAGAGAGAGAGAGAGAGAGAGAGAGAGAGAGAGAGAGAGAGAGAGAGAGAGAGAGAGAGAGAGAGAGAGAGAGAGAGAGAGAGAGAGAGAGAGAGAGAGAGAGAGAGAGAGAGAGAGAGAGAGAGAGAGAGAGAGAGAGAGAGAGAGAGAGAGATTTTGGCATTTGGACGGTTCGGCTTGTTGACACAATTGTGAGGAACCGTTTAATTAAGATGTAAAATCCTTTTTTTCACTCGCATGTGATCTCCAATGATGCCTTAAAGAACAACAGAATAACTTTCAAACATAGAAATAAACCATAGCCATGATATCCTGAAGTAATGCATGACCGCCTGGGGCCGTGTTTAAAGCCCAACAGGCATATCTATCAAGCGCCTATGATTTCGTAACGAATAAGAAATTGAACTTAAGAACCATAACTGGCCTTCCTCCCCACGATGCAGACTTGGTCAAGCGTGTGATAGACGCCCGCGTCAATCTCCCGCCAGGCCTCCTCCCGCAGCCTTGCGATCCTCTCCTGGTCCCAGCCGCTGCCCTCGGCCCCGGCCAGCTCCTTCAAGCACCCGACATAGCAGTCCATGATGTTCCTGGTCGACTTGTCCCTGAGATCGAGCCCGCCGTCCTGCAGCCGGTCGGTCGAGAAGACGTCCTCGTGCACGTCAACCAGCCCCAGCCCGCGCAGCACGTCCTCTCTCCCCATGCCGGCGGCCAGCTCGCGCATCATGATGCCGATGACGAGGTCGTCCTTTGCCCGGAACGGCTGCATGCCGTCGTAGATCTCCTTGCACGCGCGGCGGGACGTGCCCGGGGACGAGCAGTACAGGGAAAAGTTGCACGAGTCGATCCACTGCAGCCAGCCGCCGGGCTTGAGCAGCGTGGCCAGGTTGCCCGCGGCGCGCGTCCACTCGGCCCGCGTGCTGGCGCTGGTGACGAAGCGCGCGGCCACGACGTCGTACGTGCCCAGCTCCGAGGCCGGGAATGGTTGCATCATGTCGTGGATTTTGAAGGACATGTTGGCCGGCACCGTCTGCGGAGCCGGCAGGGCCGAGGCGGACTTGTCGTACCCGACGAACTGGCAGGTCGGCGGCAGCGTCTTGGCGACGTCGAGCAGCCAGACGCCGGTGCCGCAGCCTATGTCGGCGATCTTGAGGGTGGGTGATGTGGTGGTGGGGATGTTGGGGTGGATGAGGAAGCCGAGGATTTTGGTCGTGATGTCATGTTGCTCGTCCAGTCTGGTTATTTTTTATTTTTTTTTACGGTCTGTGAGATTGCAGGCTCTGATGATGACGTCTGTTCGGGAACTTGCCTTTCTGGTACTTCTTCTACTGTGACAGAATAATCTGCATCGGCATCTTGCGGTGCGCTCATGATGTCTGTAGATTTGGGCTATATGCTCAGGTTGATCTGTGTTTGCTGTTGCATCCTGGAAATAACCAGATCTCTGCTCTTCCATGGTGTATCGGATGCCTTTTATGCTCAAAACTCAAAAAAGTCTCATCTCATCATGAGATATTTTCTAGTTGATGTTATACACCGCTATGCCCGCCACCAACGCGTGCCAAGTAGAGAAATTCCCACTTGGGTACCTTTGGTGTTGGCACACTTGCCTCTCTGGGATAGGCTGGATGTGCCTTCGCTTGTGCGGGCTGCCCGTCGGGGCCTTCCAGTTTACCCCTCCAACGCTAGCTTGTTCGGTCCTGGTTCAGCTGGCTTGCCACGGGTTGCCTCAGAGAAGCCTAGCCTGGGTGCTCTTTCAGCTGAGGTGACGTCAGGTGATTTCCTTGGGTCCTTGGGTTCGCCCTCTGACGAGGCATACTCTCAGGCTCAATTGGCCAAAGACAGTGAGATGCACGAGTAAGACGAGCATATGCATAGAACTTACACAACCACACGGTTGGGCAGACCAATAGAACGCTAGGCACTTTATTTTACCCGCAGGGCAAACATGGACGACCCTGGACCACGTCGCCGTCCCTTATTTTACCGCTCGCTTGCCCCACAGACCATCCGCGTCTTCGAGCTTGAGTCGGGCGAGTTTGGGGATCCCATCGTTGGCCGGCTCGTGCCGCAGCCAATCAATGGGGAGCCGTACGAGGCCATCTCGTACGTGTGGGGAGACACCAAGAACCGGCGCGACATCACCATTGGGAACGAAACCCTGTCTGTCACCTGGAGCCTGCACTCGGCGCTGACCGCGTTCCGACACCTGCCCCCCACTGATGAGGACCGGGGTGGCGGTGATGGTGGCTCGGCGCAGCAGCAGAGGAAACGGCAGGGGGTGCGCCGGCTGTGGGCCGACGCCGTATGCATCAACCAGGAGGATTTGTCGGAGCGCACGTCGCAGGTAGAGCTGATGGCGCGCATCTTTGCCAGCGCCCACCGCGTCATCTCCTGGCTGGGCTGGGAAGAAGGAGTCGAGGGTCGTCGCCACACGCGCGACGCCATCCGCTTCATCCACGCCTTCATGGAGGACCCGGAGGCGCACCTGCGCGACGCCCGGATCCTCCTGGAGCACGATGCCGTCGCCGTCGACCCCCACGGCGCCACCGGCGCCGCTGCCGCCCGCCTCGCCGCCCTGTCCAAGCAGGACCGGCGCCGGTACCAGAAACAGGCGCGCTGGTGGTACGCCGTCAAGTTCTTCTTCGAGATCCAATACTTCCACCGCACGTGGATCGTGCAGGAGCTCGGCCTCGCGCGCGAAGCCATCCTGTACACGGCGCTCTGGCCCGCCGGTGTGCCCAAGGCTGGCAACAAAGGCCCCGCTTCCGGCGGCGAGGGCTCGGTCGCGTCGCGCAGGTCCAAGCCTTTGGAGCTGGATTCGGTCGACTGGCTGCTGCTGGGGCGGTTCGTCAAGTTCCTGGACTACAACGCCGCGTCGTTGATAACCCATCTCGACATGCTCCTGTGGGTTGCCCACCACATCGTCATGATCTGGCAGCTCAAGGAGGACGGCACGCCCGACTGCGACTTCCTCACCGGCATGCACTGGGCGCGCATCCTGGGCGTGACGGACCCGAGGGACCGCGTGTACAGCCTGCTGGGCCACCCGCAGGCCCTTCTAGACGGCCAGCTGGTGGTCAGGCCCGACTACACCGTCACGCGTGGGGTCGTGTACACGAAGCTGGGCGTCAACTTCATCCAAAAGACCAAGAATCTGTACGCCGTCGCGCTGGTCGACCACGAGGTCGACTCGTCCGTGGAGGCGAGGGACTGGGACCCGGAGGACGAAGCCAGGATGCCCAGCTGGGTGCCCGACTGGCACAGCATCAACCGCACCACGCCGCTGCCCTATTCCGTGTTGGCGGCCGAAGAGCAAGACGCCGAGATCCGGATCGAGGGGGACACGGCTGGCGTCAAGGGATCCCCCATGCCGCACCTCCTGGTCCGCGGCTGGGTCGTCGACGAGGTCTCGGCCGTGTCGTACCGCATGGAGACGAAGGACTTCCCCGTGACCAACATGGCGCGCGAGCGGGCCAAGAAGAACCCCTTCTGGCTCGACCGCGTGTGGGAGCTGGTGTTTCCTCCCGCCCAGGGCCGCAATGACAACGCCGCCCTCGAAGTGCTGGAGTCGCTGTCGCTGGCCCTGCCGCTCGGCACCAGGGAAAAGCACGAGCCGGTCACCAGGATCGGGCCGCAGCAGGGACTGGCGGATCATCAACGGTCGTTTGCCGCCTACGTGCTCGAGTACCACGAGCTGCTGCAGAGCGCCGCGGCGGAACCCGCTGGCGCTGGCGCTGGCGATAGCGACGGTGGCTATCTGCCGGCGCGCTCGCTGTACGACAGCCTCCCCGCCGAGGCGCAAGCCGAGCTGCGGCGGCGGGCGGAGGGGGCCACGGGCGTGGGGTTCATCGAGTGCATGACGTGGCCGTCCATGTGCCGCGTCGTGTACCGGACCGCCTCGGGCCTCGTGGGCATGGGCTCGCGCATCACGCGACCGGGAGATGTCGTCGCCCGCGTGCGCGGCGCTGAGGTGTTTATGACGCTGCGTCCGATTAGGGGCGCTGATGATGCCGGTAAGGTGACTGAGGTGGGTGCTGAGACTGACCCTGCACCGATCTCCTACGCCTATGTCGCGCCCACGGTTGTGCCGGCGCGCATAAAGAGGGGGATTGTGGACGGTGGGGAATTTGGCGAGAGGCCTGCGAATTTTCGCATAATCTAGGCCGTGTTTGACGAGGGGTTGAGGTGTTTATATGCTGCCGTGACCGAGCATAGTCTCGTGACCGTGGGAGCTTTGGATACGGAGACGGATGGTGGAATTCTGGCTTGGGAGGTATTTGTTCGACGTTGCTGCTAATACCCATCGGAGCGTCTATACTATACAGGTGTAGCTGGGCTCTAACAGGTGTAGGAGTTTCGGACACGGGGCGCTGGCACTTGTCCCAAGTCATTCTCCACTGGGCCGTGTTGGTGATTTGGACTGCCGCCATGCGTGGAAAGCCACCCCGGCACCCGATGGCGCTGATGGTGGTCTCGGCGGGCAGGTCAAAGTAGCATACTCCTGTTTTCCCGCCGCAGGGCTCTGAGATACAGACCTATGGCCGGGTCGCGCTCGCGACATGGAGCTGCCTCTGGGTCGGCATAACATGAGAAAAATGCCGACGCATCTCCCACCTGACAGCACCGTATCCGTTGAGCATATATCTTACAAACACTCGCTCTCTGGAACCTGTGGCTCGCCCGCAGAGTCATATATCTTCAGGCACCCTCTCGCAACGAGCTGCGGGTTGATGGACCATCGGACATCGTATCGGGCTTATGCGCCGGGTCTTGAACACACGCAGGCTGAATTGGAGATACTATCAATTTCATATACGCGCAAGTACAATAAAATTCAACGGGCTGCCCTGTTACAGCCTCCCCAGTCACAGTTTCGAAAAAGGTCGCGAGATGGCCGACAGCTCCCTCGCCCGCGCCGCCTTGGCGGCCCTGCGCGCACGGTAGGCATCGACCGGGCTCTGGCCCCAAATCATCTTGCCCGTCCTGTAGTCGACCCAGAACTTCTCGGGCTCCAGCCCGCTCCCCGGCGGCGGCACCGTTGTCTCCTCCAGCACCCACGGCGGCAGCACGCCCCTCGAGGTGTAGGTCTCCTCGAGCGGGCGCGTCTCGGCCGGGGTGGCGAACTTCCAGACGGCGACCTCGCGGCCTCCGTTGCGCGCGAGCCTCAGCGCCGTCGGGTGGCGCCAGGTTGTGGTCCGAGTCGCGTGGTTCACGTAGAAGACGCGCCCTTCCTGGTCGCGCTTGCGCTCCCACGGCTCCGGCACGGGTATGTGGTCGCCGTCGTGGTCGGCCACGTAGTCGGGCATGCCGCGCGGGGCCGGGGGGATGACGCCGGCGTCCTGCAGGGCCTTGAACTTGCCCGGGTGGATCCACGACGTGGTCCGCGTGATGTGGTTGGCGTAGTACGGGTCGCCCCTCTCGGTCCGGTACTCGGTGTAGAGGTGCGGGATGGGGACTTTGGATAGGGACAAAGGAGGAGGGGGAGGAGGAGGTGCCATGGTTGCAAGAGTTTCGCAAGCGTCGCGGTTAGGTTGTTGTCAATATGCGCTTTGCCCGTCACCAGGCGGGGTTGGTGTGGTTGGGAGCAGCGGGCTCATGGTGTCGCGGAGTCCGAGCGATCACGTCCCTCGCGTGGCTGGTTGCCTGGGGTTTATCACGTGAACCTGCTGCTTGCTATTGGATCTCTGCTAAAGCCTTTATGTAATAACGAATCGGATCAAAGCTGCCTCTTTACTGGTGTCCCTGCCATCAATTGTCCCAGCCTCACCGAGAAAAAAGACCACAACTTCACAAAGGCTTCTGGCGCATTGTCAATGTCTTTCAATGCTTGGCATTTGATGTTCTTCCATCGCTTGTCCGCCCAGAATTAATGTCGTACTCGCCGCCCCACCTCGCACACGTGACCCGCGTTGCGCCGTTTGCAGCGTCGCGTCCGGAAGGGAAATTTTTTTGGAGCTTCGCGTCGCCCGGATCCACAATCCGACCTTTTGCTTGACGACCCTCG
This sequence comes from Magnaporthiopsis rhizophila, assembly GCA_003049465.1. Taxonomy (NCBI): domain Eukaryota; kingdom Fungi; phylum Ascomycota; class Sordariomycetes; order Magnaporthales; family Magnaporthaceae; genus Magnaporthiopsis; species Magnaporthiopsis rhizophila. The sequence continues at coordinate 58,875 of PYSS01000091.1, read as the reverse complement.
GGACCGCTCAACTCGCCGCTCTTCTTCGATCCTGTCCACAACCCGAGGCGCGACCGTCTAGAGTTGTCCGCAGGATCTCTGTGGCGCTAAAGAACGCCCATTTACATTGCAGACACAGCACGCAAAAACGGCGGCGCCGCCCCCAAGGCTTACTCTTCCTTCCCGCACCTAGCCAGCTCCTTCCTCCAGCGCGGGCCGTCACTGTCGCGCCCACAGCAGAATGACGTCCAGGTCTCGATCCCGCGACGACCACCGCCGCTCGCGGTCGCCCTTGTCAGACCGCTCCGCCGGCGGCTCCAGATCCCCGCGCAACCGACGCTTGCCCTCTCGCGGCCGGTCGCGCTCGCCCTCGAGGTACTCGCGTTCGCCCTCGCCTCGCCGCAATGGCCGCTACAACGACAGCCGTAGCCGCAGCCGCAGTCGCAGTCGCAGCCGTAGCCGCAGCCGGAGTCGCAGCGGTAGCCTCAGCCCGGGGCGCGGCCGCGTCACTAGAATGAGGAGCAGGAGCAGGGGTGCTAGCAACAGCCCAGCTCCACGCAGCACAAAGGTAAGAACGGAAAGCTAGGCGCAAGCGCAAGCGCGAGTGCCGAGGCGTGAAAATAGCAGCAGCCGCAGCAGATTTCTTTCTCCTCCCTGTATACCGGTCCCGGGTGTGGGAAATTGCGGCCGCGCGGTGCGCCTGGAGTCGGGGGCCGTCACAGGTCGCCGATGCTCTGGGCGTCCGATCACGCAGCCCCCATCACAGGCCCCCGCCTGCGCCGCCCCAGAATCTCACTTTGTAATCAGCCATGTAGGATGCGGAGTCATTAACCAGGGGTTCTTTGAGCAGATCGTCGTCGAGCGCCTTACCAAGAACGTCAATGAGGATCACCTGCACGAGATCTTCGGCACCTATGGTCAGATTGCCGACCTGGACCTCCCTCTGAACCGTCAACGTACGTTGCCCCAGTGAAAGTCCCAGCTGCGCCGACGTCCCCTGTCTCCCCTTGATATGCGGCAATGCCCCCAAATGGCTTGGAGCCACGTGCTCTGTGGCATCATGGGGCATCGCCTGGCCCCCACAGGGCTCCCTTTTCCAATTCCCCTCACTTTGGGGTAGCACAAGAATCCTCGAACCAGCAAATGCTGATTTCTGGCGCGCTAGTTGGCACCAATCGCGGCACGGCCTACATACTGTATGCGCGCGAGCCGGACGCCGAAGCCGCCATCGCGCATATGCACGAGGGGCAGATTGACGGAGCCACTGTCAACGTGTCCATTGTGCTGCCCAAGCGCAAGTTCTCACTCTCGCCGCCCGCGGCGCGCCGCGGCAACCCGCACATCAACCCGCGCCACATTGAGGAAGCGGCGCGTGTGGGCGGGCTGGCCTCGTCTGCCGTGGCTGGTCGCGGCGGGCGCGGCCGCGGCAACCGTGACCGCTCTCCCCCTACTGGGCCGGCTGCTGAAAGCGGGGGGCGGTACTCGCACAACCGCTCCGATATCTATCGGCCTCGCTCACTCTCGAGGAGCAGGTCCCCGATCGATGGAGGCAGGGGAGCAGGCGGTGGTGGCGGTGGTGGTGGTGCTGGCGGGTACCGCAGCCGCTCCAATTCGGCCCACTCCGCAAGATCCGAGTCTCGCTCCAGGAGACGTGGTGGCGGCGCGGCTGGTGGCCCAGGGGGTGGCAGGCGCCGAAGCCCCAGCCGGGACAGCTTCAGCAGCTACGACAGAAGGAGCAGATCACGCTCCGCCAGCAGGGGCCGGGGCGGTCGTGGTTATCGCTGATTACTGCCACTACGCTGGAATGGGATAGGTGAAGGATCGTGGGGGCTTTTGGTCCGGGATGGGCTCACTGATGTCCGGCAATCTACGCTCGTCAGACTTTGTGTACCTTCTTTCGAAAACCCGGTCCGATCTCTGGGGCACAAGATCATTTCGCGGAAGAGATGAATCAGGAAATTGGCCGTGGCGTTTTTCTTCTCTTGTCAGCCACGCCTGGCTCGGATGGCTGAACAGCCAGTGGTAAGGTGGTGATGGGTTGAAAGACATATTGGCCATTTGAAGTGTGAGGCGGGGAGTTCCCGCTCCATGTTTGTCGAAATAGATGACTGTTTTTTATTCGTATTGACGACATCTACCAATCGACCCAGCTGTCGGTCTCGGTGCCTTTTGCCGGTCCTTTTCTTTACCTGTCTTTCGGCAGCCCCTAGAGGTTGCGTCATCATACGCCCCCGTTTGGGACTGACTACTGAGGAGGTAGGCTGTGTGGCCTTCGGCCGGGACCGGGGGTCCAGGTCCGGTCCACGTCGGTCAATAAAAAACCCATCCCACTCGGGAAATTTCCTGATCGGGAGACGGGCGGCATCCTAACCATAAAGCTAAAATGTCCGTGTTGGTCTCAATCTTCGGTACGCGCCGCAATAAAGCCGCCGACCGGGGCTACACCGGGATTTCTCTTGGCCGTCTTATTCGACGGCAACAAAAACACGGCGGGGGCTCAGAACGGGTGTGTTGAACCATCCTGGCTGGGGATGGCTTCAGGTTACCAGGACGGGAGGTCTCTGCTTACGTTATCCCGGGTTCGGGCGTTGGTGGGCTATCCCTGCCCGTACATAATCCGTCGTGTTGGGCCACCAGCCTCAGCCTGGTGGGCGTGCCTAGGTTGTTTTGTTTTGTTTTGTGTAACGTGCCGTCGATCGATCTAAGGTCTTTCTCATCCCCACCTCCCTCCCTAGCAGGGGACCAGGTACATACCTACGTTTGGGATGGATGGGTGCTTCCCCCAAGGCAGACAATGGTGTGGAGGCTCAGCCTCAGCGTTCTTGGAAAGTTTATCATCACCTACCACATCTCGGGCGAGCGGGTGGGTGGTGGAGGAGAAACCACCACCACCACCACCATCAAAAATCCCCAACATAAACCACGGTGTATTACAAAACAAATCACAGGGGTCGGTGGGCGGTGACTGGCGTGCCATGCCACATGCCACACCCAGCCTGTCATCTTTGCTGGTCGGGGTGGGCACCCTGCATGCGGCATGAAATCGCAGGAGCTCGATCTGAATTGGCTCCCGCCTAGATTACCGGCCCCTCAACGGTGCGGCATCCGCATCCCCGAGGTGTGCCTCTTCCGTGCCAGCGGCGGGTCTGCCGCCACGCCCAATCAGGACCCGAGACAGGCAGGCCACACTGCCTTGTTCCTGAGGCTGTGGTACGACGATCCGGCCTTTATTTTCGTCTGGCGATACTGCAAGGTCTGGGTTGTACATGTGTCTATGCTGGTTGTCGCAGTTTATTTTTTTTTTCTTTTAATCTTACTTCTTTTCTTTCTTGATCTCCTGAGGCTACCATGCATACGATCGATCGATCTCTCACGCTACTTCTGGGCACACAGATCAGAGAGGCAGTGTCGCAAACCTCGTGAGGCGACGTGCCGCTTGCTGACCTTGGAAGGATTCTTGTCCCCTGTGCTTCTGCCAATGGCACATACCTTCATCAAGATCAATCAGATGCATGCGGTGGATGCCGCCGTCCCTGTCTCCGCAGTTAGGACGATGCCATCAACCGTTGTATCACCCCCAAATCAGGAATGGGCGTCGTCCAAAGGTTTTCTGAAAATGGTTCATCCTTCGGCATGATTGGTGCGCTTGTCTACATACCATGGAAGGTATCTGCACGGCAAGGACTCGCTGCAGTATTGCCGCGTTGCATCGAATCTACTTCCAACTGGCAAAGGGATGTCTCGCTCGGAGGGAGCGGGTTGGCTACCACGCAGCACCAGACTTCTGTGCTGGTCTGCCCGCCCGCCAGGTGCTGTAACCTTACATCTCCGCAATGTTGCAATGGAAGGTACGGTGGAGGGTACCTGCCGCCTCGCAGCCCACTTGCGCATTCAACACATGCGGATGCGGGATGGTGGCGCTGGTGCCTGGAAAGATTGGCGAAAAATTCAATTGCACCTTGAATTCCATCCTGCTGCATGGAACCCCAACTGCCAGCTTCAATGCCTGCCCGCCACTCCGCCCAAACAAAGCCGGTGCCTAAAAAACCAAGGCATCAAATTACGACGGACCTTGCGTTTCGCACACACCGATGAAGCTGTATTCGATGTAATCGGGGTCAGACGAGCGATAATCGGCTCCTAGTTGGGAATCACCGTGAACACACTCTGCTGCCGTCGGGGCGAACACGAGAGTCGAGTCGGCCCTCGTGGACGGTGGCCGAACAGCTCCAGGCTTCAACTCGTGCGGTCCCCAGAACCACGGACGCCGAATCCGGGCGAGACTGCACTTCGCGGCCTTCCCCGCCACTGACCGGCAGAACACTAATTGGCGACGTATCTCTGTGCCTCTCTCTCCCGGGCATTAACGAATGGAAGGTACCTCGGGCTACTAAGCCACGAGCCTGACCGCAGATCCCACCCCACCCACCACACGCGGCTCTGAGACCTGTGAGAAAGGAGTGGTCGCACAGCCGCGGCCTGAACGTCGCACAAGCGCAACCCCGGTCTTCGCGCCTACCCTGCCATGGATACCGACATCATCTGGGGGACCATGGAAATCAACCTGTGACTGGATTCGCCTAAGCACCGGCTGCTTGCACCATCACCGGTGCCCTGTCTCCAGTCCCCCGCCTCGTTTCAACAAAATACTGCGACGGCCTGAAGCACGTTGTCGAACCCACGCCACTGATGGGCTTTGCTCCCATCCTCCCCTTTTTGATGTCTCTTCCCCATCTGGATCGGTATACTTCCAATTCTCCTGGTTGTCAACACTGGCTTGTCTTGTTTCCATTTCCATCCTGATCTCTACCATCCTTGGCGTCCGCAGTCTGCCAGATGACTAGTGAGCTGCTTTTGTTGCACCAGGCATTCGGGTTCCTGCGCCCAGCAAGCCAGCTGTCGTTTCGGCTCTCGTTGCACAAGACGCGAATGATTAACATATGACAGCCCGACGTGCCAGCCGGGGAGGCATGCTGCAACCGGCGTGGACGGATGGGCCATCATCTGCCGCTGCCGCTGCCCTTTCCTGCGGGGCTTCTTGGGCCTTTCGTGGCCGACAAATGTGGCTGCTGTGCCGCAGGTCCAAATTGCGAGCCCACCTTCCTGCCCCTCCAATGTCATTTCTCCTCCTCCATAGGGCTGCGGTCGAAGGATTTTGCATACGGGGCCGGGTCCAAGTCGGCCTCTTGCCCGTCGTCGCCATACCTTGCGGCACACACCCTATGCATCAAGCTCCCTCGGCGACCGCAATTCCGGCCTGCTATGCCACACCCATAGATGTGGGCAGCCCGTTGTGGCGGGAGTAGGGAAGCAAAGCCAATATGGCTGGCTGACGGTTCACTCTATGCCTTCTTGGGGCCCGGCATGCCTCGACACATGGGTCTCCACTGACTACCATGCCTCCTCTAGTGGCGGCGACGCCGCATGTTCACACAGCATCCAAGCCCGCAGCCCCATCGCAGGGCATCCCGGCCAGGGAAATCGAGGCTTCCTCGACTGTGCTCGTCTGTTGTTTCTTGTTTCGGCACCGCGCCGGTCAGGATGCTCGGGATGGAGCCGTTCACTGGCCGTCCCGGCATGAGCTGAGCTCAGCCCCCACTCTTCATCTCCATCTATCTCCCTCCATCTGTCTTGGGCCGTCGGATCTGTGGCTGCCTTGATTCGAGTCAGAAACTTTTGGGGACCTCCAGAGCAAGTTCTCTGTGCTACTGCGCCGGTTTTCGTCTCGAGCACCGGCCTGTGTGCGTGTGCGTACTCATGTCCAACCACGCGATGTCCAACCGCTATGCCGCTGTCACAGTCCCTGGCTGCTGCAACTTCCTATGCACGTCGTACCCTCTCCTCACGCCGGGGTCTTTCCCCGTACTTCCCGACTTTCGCCCTCACTTATTCTTCGTTCTCCCTTGTACGCGTGTACGTGGCTGTCCCTCTGCCTTTTTCTTTTGGCGTGGTTTCATTCACTCGGATGTTTTTCTCCTCTGGTAGTAAGCTTTCCTCCTTACTATCTCCGGTGCGCCTTGGACCTTCAGGGCCTCGTTTCTTCTTCCCCACCAATGTCCAAGCCTCTCCATGCCTGTCCACGCGTTCCACCTCGCCCGAAATATCGCAATAGCGTCCTTGCCGCCAATGTACAGCTGGCAACACCATAGACTCTCCCTAGCTACAAGCTTGTTAGTATGACTCACGTGGACCAACCTGTCACATCCCCCATTCCCATTCTATCCCCTGGAGCCTTTGTTCTGAACGAGATGACTGCTTAGCCGCGCAGCCAACTTTTAATCCTGTCACTGCATCCACCCCCTTCTCCATGGTAAGGTCCGGCAAGTTCAGGCTTCGACGTCATCCGGGGCTCCTTCCATTCCAGGTCTTATTTCCAACGTCGACGAAACAGAGCTCGCCAGTCACGAGGACCAAGAGCTCGTGATGAATACGGGCCATGCGATGACTTGCTGCTCTTATCACGCCTCTCTGCCAAGCCCGAAATACAATACTGGATGGAGCCTGCGGCGTCACACTGTGACTGCTCTCTGCCTTGACGCCCACCGTACCAACATGGTGCCACCGCACCTTTCCGGCCGTATTCTGCATCTTCCTCGAGAAAGCCCTGCGAGGGGTAAGCGTGGAGAAGGAATTCGACACAAAGCCGCCCGTCTTCCATTCCATAGTGTGTAAGCCTCGGCGGGCTGTGGTGGAGCGCTGCGAGCCTTGTCTGTCTTCATCGGTCAATCCTGTAAGGTGGTTGTGTGACCTGGGATTCGTTCTGTGGATGCTCCATCCCTTGGATAATTCCTGCCTATATATACACGACCTCTCCGCCTTGATCCCCAGCAACGTCTTTGTTTATCACCCACAGCAGCACATCGGCTCTTCCACCCTCTCTATATCTTGCCTATATATCACTCCACATCATATAACCAGACAAGCACATCAGCAAAAGACACCAACGCTTTCCAGCTCTCTTCCTATTTCCCCCAACACATTCTTCTGTCTATATCAAATAATAGTCAGAGACTCCAGAGTTTCTGCCCCTTTTCTCCAAGCTCCATCACAACATAGCCAGAGAGCCCAAGAGACAACCGACCATGGCTTCCCGGGGATTCAGCACGAGCTTCTGCAACGAGAAGGAGCAACTCCAGGCCGCCATGCACAACCAATGTGGCTCCAGCTGTGGCAAGCTCGCGGAGCCTGGCATGGCTGGCCCTCGCACTCGGCCGAGGCCGGTTAACCCGCCTACACCTCCGCCTCATGGACCCCGTCCGGGCCCTCACCCTCCCGTCCCACCGGGGAACCCAACCCCGCCGCCATCGCCCCGCCGCTCCATGTGGACAGGAGAGGGCGACGTGGTTCGCACCATTATCCTCGCCTGTCTGCTGGACCAGCTATTTCCTACCCTGACGACCCTGGAGGCCACGGCCCAGCGCTTCGTGAACGGAACTCACCAGTCGCCGTACCTGCCAGCCGTGTCCTTGGTGTCCACCATGTGCTAAGCACCGGACCTCGGACTAGGCTTATCCGGGCCAAGTAGAACAGTCGACATTATCGCCAATTGCTACCCCTCGCTTCTACGGCGTCGAGAAGTCGACTCGAATGAGGATGTGGCCTTGATGTGGTCCTGTGGCCCTCCGGCGCCACCTGCCGGAGGGCCGATAAGATGTCTCGCGGTGCCGTGAGGCACAGCCATCTGCTGGACCACAGACGCTGACGAATCTACTCTCGCCTCTCACCTCTCGCCCCTTACCTCTCGTGCCGCGCGGCTTACGCCCTGGCGCTAGCCATTGTCACTGATCACCGGCTTGCAACAGTACAGCAAGAGGTGTGCCACCAAGAGACGCCACATGATCGGACTGGATTTGGCGACACCTGTGGCGCCCATCGCCTGTCAGCAGCTCCTGTGCCACACGCGCGGGCCCATGGCCTTGAAGTGGCGCCGGTTCGCAGGTCCCCTTGTCTTATCAGGCATCTGCATCCTGCGCTGCGTCACTGATGTGGCGCATCCAGGGCTTTCTGCTGTCTCGATCATCACACGACACACTATCGGGTTCGGCATGCTCGACACGAGAAATGTCCGTTTCCTTTGTAACCTCACTAGATCTCTTTTCTTTTGTCTTCTCTCTTTTTGCTTCTAATATTTCTTGTTTTTCCTTTCTTTAGATCGTTCCTTTCATCATGTTCACCTTTTGTTCATCCTACGACGGGGCCCCTTTCCTCGCAGACACTCTCTTTTATCAACGAATACTTTCTCTTCGAGGTCGCAAGTCGCTCCTTGAGCCTTTCTTTTGTGTTGCTTTCCGGGGCAAGGGCAGTATAGAGGACATGGTTCTCTGATGGCCGCTTACCCATGTTCATACTCCTATAAGCCGTTTTGTTTCGCATCCATAGATTTCCTTCTTGTCTCTCCTTTGGCATATTGCCGCAACCAATACACACAAACTCGGATCTGAGCATGGTACGCGTCTTGTGATGCTTCTTTCTCGGGGGACTTTGGATGCTACGTGCTTTGTGGCGCTGGCGATGTCACTGCCAACCTTTACTCTTCCTCCTTTTACCTATCTGTTCTCTCGCGTCCACAGTAAAATGTTGCCTTTATAACTCGCTTCAATGTTGTTTAGCAACCGGCTCTTTCCCTGGCGGCTATACCAACACTTTTAACATCGGGGAGGTAGCATATTGGCCAGTAAGCGCGCTCCTGTCAGCACCGCTTGCGGAAATGTAAGCCGACAGACGCCACCAGACCCCGGACTGGCTCCCGGCTTACGGCCATCCAAGTTGGATATAACGAGGTGCTGTATACGTTTGGAAGGATTAGAACAGGGTCTCTATGTCGAAATGTGGATACGGATCCAAGACAAAAAGAAAAAAAAAAAAACTACAGTCAAGAATAACATCGGGTCGGCTCCATCTATAAACACCAGGTACCTACCCTGGAGTCCAACATGAGGTAGTCTGGTGCAGGTGGCCAATGAGAGGCGTGGTCAAACGCATGCTCCCAGTGAAAACGAACGGTTAGTATCTCTGCGCCCGCTATGGAGCTAGCTGTACTGTTCTTTGGAGATGCCCCTCATTCCCGTCAGCGGCGAAAATTTTGATCGTCTTCTTGTCTCCGTACTTGCCGCCGCCCTCAGGCTTGCTCGCCCTTGTCCTCGCCGCGGGGCGCGTCTTGGCCAGTTCGGCGGCGCGGGAAGCTGGCTGTTGTTTCTCGGGCAAGGGCGGGTGAGCCTTTTTTTTTTTTTTTTTTTCGCCCGTCGCGCGGATGCTCGCTGTACTCGGGGCGGCACAGCAGCAGCACGGAGCCTATTTGATTACGCTCTTCCCAGGGTCGCCGATCATGGTTGGGCACTCCGCCGTCTTTCACGGGGTTCTTGCTACTGGCGGCGGGGTGCTTTTTTTTTCCCCTTGCGGCCCTGGCGCGCGTCGTGCGCGGCCTTGCCGCCCCTGTGCTGTGCTCCCTCGTTGCATGCCGATGTGGGTTGAGGAAAGGAGCCTTGTGACTTGGGAGTTGGGAACGCTTGGCGTTTGACGTTTGATTGTTTACCTCTCCTCTCGATGGGCGGGAATTTACTATCGGGAATGTTGGTTTGGCAGAGCTCTCGGGCGGGTGGGGCAGAAATTCATAGTAATCCCAAGGCTTTTTTTTTTTTTTTTGGGTTGGACAAGGCTCTTTTCCAGCAGCTAGAGAGGGCAGACTCGGAGGCTGGCCTTGTGCAGCGGCCTCGACATGGCAAGTTCGTTGCGTATTGTCGGCCTTGCCTTTGTGCCCCATTTCCGTGGCCGTGTCGAGGTACAGAACGAGTGCGCCGTCACCCCTTGTGGCTTACTAGCGGCGGGCCGCGGGGCACAGAGACTTGTTTGTGCAGAGCACCCTAGGCTGTATTTTCGGACGGTTGTCAGTGCGGTAATGTTTCAGGGGCATCTTTACGGGTTGCGGGTAGAATGGAGGAGCTATGGAATGCAATCCTAATGGCTTGGCTCTGCCGTCTCGCAGCCATCATATGTCTGCTTCGATGAGGAAGTACACGGTTCTTGACCAGCGAGGGGATTCTGCACCCATTCTCTGACAGGAACTGGTGCATTCCCAGTGATCTGGACCTTGGTAGGTACAGGTAGCTGCTCTGAGCAGCGCTGCGACTGCTGGTAGCCGAGACTGATGGTGCTGTTGTTCCCTACCCGGACCAGGAATGCGGGACCTTCCTATTTTGGCAAATGCTTCCTCCTCCTTTAGGCCTGATTGGCTGAGCACCCCGGCCTGTGCTGTTGGTTCCCATGTTCATCAACTCCTTGCGACGACCCACCCCGGCGCCAGATGAGCCTCAAGCGTGCAGGCGCAAGTTTGCCGGGGACACAGCATGATTTCCGCGGTCGGCGTCCCACGACCTGGGCCGCTGGCTCCACCCCTTCCCTTGGGCTGGTTACCGATGCCCAGCGTCCGTGTCGACTTTGGCGCTCCCTCGCGAGCGCTTTCAACTTCGGCCGTTTTACTAACTGCTCTAGCTGCTGGATGTGCTTGAAGGCCTCGTGGACGGGCGTCTCGTCAATCTTTGGTCAGCACTGGGCTGTAGACCATGCAGTCTTGGACGTGCTTGCCTTGGCGACGGCAAAGGACGTGCACATGTCCTCCTGGAGCAGGCGGGCGCGATGAACGCCCTGACGCTCAGGATGTTGTTCATATTGTCACGCCCTCCAGCACGCTTACCTGGCCCGAGGCGGGTTGTCAAAATTTGCGACTGAGCCGGGAGGGTCAGAACAGGCAGAAAACACACATTGCGCTCCTCTTCCTTCATCTCTCTCTGGGTTATTGCTCGGTCCGACGCGTTGCGTGGGCTCACGAACCGTGATTGTAGCGTCTAACCATTTTCGCGCCGTTCTGGCCGTCGAAGGGGGCGTGGATCAATTTTATTTCCCAGCGCAGGGCACCACGAAAAAGTCCACCAGAGATGGGCGGAGTAGCCGCTTATTTAGGCGCACCCCGCTGGAAAACATGGAGAGTTGGGGCTCCAATTTGACACCCAAGTGCCCAGAACGGACGGATTCACAGCGCGTATCGCACACCATCAATCACCCGCAGCTAATGTGCGGTTGGCGAGCGCTCCTTTTTGCCATGCTTGGCCATGTTTTCCACCGCCCAATGAACATCAGCAGCCAGCCTCGCTAGAAACACCAAAAACAGGACCTGTTGCGACAGGCAACTGCTTCGGTGCAGGTAATGCAGCCCCAGCTGGCGCCACCGGAGGGACTTGGGCATCCATACACGGGATCACAGCGCGAAGCAGGTGGAAGCGACGTTTGGCAAGGAGCTCACCCAGGTCGGTGGATGAAAATCTTCGGCACCTTCGAGGGTTTGCGCCCACGGGAGCGGCGCGGTGCGCGGTCTGGGCCTCCTTTCGGCGTATCCAAGCCGGAACATAGTCCAGCGGCTCTCGGAGTTAAGTCTCGGACGATTAACATAATGGAGCGGATGCTATTATTAGACCTACCGCTGCCTTAGCATCCGTGCTTGTTTCGACCTCTCTGGCAACATCGGCGGTATGCATCTCGACGTCCACGGAAGCCACCCCCAGCCTGGAGTAAACCCCTGTCCAACAGCGTGCAGTCCGAGTAGGACGCTACGTCGCCCGCCAAAAGGGAGCAGATAGCTTCCCAAGCGGAGGGAAGGCTCGCCGCTTACCTCGCAAAGAGCGCCTCGGGACGGCGTAAACAGGATAGTCTAGCAGGCAGATTCGACTGCTTGTGATGCGGCCATCCGTCCCGAACAAGACTAACCAAGCGACTGCATTTGCGACACCGAAAACTCGTCATTCAATCGAACTCCGGCGATTTGAGCCGGAGAGCGAATGGCTCGAGATATTTGTGAATGTGACTTCTTTGTTGTCTAATTTCTGTTTCCTTCGACCAAACCGCTCGACAGGCCTGCTCGGCCAGTCACAGCCTTTCCAACAACGCCCTTCCCAGTATAACCGCAACGGCAGCGGCAAGAGCAACAGCGACAGCAACAGTCGCGCCAGGGACACCTCGCTGGCATGTAAGCCTACGAGGTTCAGATCCAGAGACCACTACTGCCCCGGGACCGTCCGCAACACGGCCAGGCTGCAGAGTCACGACGCCATCGCTCTGCCGAGGGCCCCCCGATGCAAAGCTGTGCCGCCAGGATTCTGTAGTGAAAGCATGTCCCGTTGTAGAGCTGTTTGTCGTTGGAGGACTGGCTGTTGCGTCCGTTGTCGTCGTGACTATGCGCAGGCGGGTCAGGACCGTGTCTACCGTGTCCTGCTGGAGGGGTGGTGGCGCGGCAGGCGGTGCTGGTTGTGTTGTTGAGGTTATAGATGACATGGGGAATTTTGTGGTTGGGCATGGGGCTGGGGTTGGACTGCTGGAGATGGCGGGCTTGGTTGTTGCGAGCTTGGTTGATGTGGGCCCGTCGTTTCTGTTGGATGTCGGTGTTGCCCAGAACGAAGATGATGCTGAAGTTCTGAATACCTCCTTGGAGATATTCGGCGTGCTGGAAGTCGTGCTTCGAGAAGTCGTGCTGCTGCTAGATGTGGTAGTGATAGTCGTCAAGGTGCTAGGCGCCGGCGGCGGTGTAGCGCCGGGTGTGTTGATATTGCTGGTGCCGGCTCTGGAGGAAAATGGGCCACCAGGTCGAGAGCCGCCAGGAGTGGTTTTGGCATTGGCCGGTGGACGCTCCGTGGTCGCTGTCATTCCGGTTGTAGTGTCTGCTACCGCCGCTGTTGTCGTAGTAGACTTTGTTGGAGCATCTAATGGCAGAAAGGTCGCCTTGGTGGTGCCCGAAGGCGACGTATCGTCAATCACCGGCAGCGGATCTGCGCCCGTGGTGTTTAGCGCCGCAGGGGCAGAGACATTAGTGAACAGGCTGATGCCGGCGTTGAAGCCGGCACTGGCGATAGAGGCCATGATGAAACTGAGAGGAGAGCTCGCAGTCATGGTCACGGCGGCTAACAGATGGGCTATCGTGGTGAACTGGGCTGGTTCTGCTGATAACTCGCGGCGATTCCGATAGCCGAGGGATTGGAGTGGAGTGCCGACTTATAACAGAATCCAGGCCACTCAAAATAGAGGGCTTTCTGGGATGGGAGTAGGGCCATTCCGATGAGGAGATTAGGAAGAGAATCGAGTGGCAAGTCGCTGGTGCAGATCGAGCCAGGGTACGTGGCCATCTGGCTATATACGGGAGCTTGAGCAGGTGAAGACTGTCGAGATCCAGTGCGACGTTCAATATTTGTTGCATCCCTGACCTTGAAGCGACTGGGTGAATGTTGAGTTCCGAGTTGGCACTAGGGACGAAGCATGGAGTAACTTGTGTGGCGGCTGAAATGATCTTCCTTGACCACTTTTCTCACTCTGTCTTCATGGAGGATGTTTGCACAGGAAACGACACGGCAGCGAGGAGAGGAAATGCAAGGTTCCGGGTGAAGTCAAGACAATGCATAGATCGTGGACGCTAACGCTAAATCATCAACTCCGAGAACTCCGAAATGCGCCCGATGTAGAAACTCCGTCCCCAAGCCCCGTTCCCAGAAGTCAAACAAAACCCAAACGCCAGAGCAGTAAAAGCAGAGGAGGAAGTAGGCAAGGAGGGAAAGAGGGCGGCGGAAACAATAAGAAAGTCACAAGACACTTGCAAGGATTGGTAGCAGGCAGCAACCATTCGCGCATCAAGCGCTTAGCGGCCACCGCCGAAGATGCCGCCAATGAACTGGGTGACGGTACCAAAGGCCTTCTTGAGGAAGTCGCCGAAGCCGCGGGCCTCGAGGGCCTGGTCGGCGCGGGCGGCGAGGCGGGGCGGCAGGTCGCGGCGCTGGGCCGGGGGCTGGACCTTGGCGGCGGCGTTGGCGATCTCGTTGATCTGGCGGGAGAGGTTCTCGATGTCGGCGCGCGAGGGCATGCCGCCGTTGTTGGCGGCGCGGCGGGCGAGGTGCTCGTCGGCGCGGGCGGACAGCCGGTTGATCTGGCGGGCGAGGGCGTCGATCTCGGCGCGGCTGGGCATGTCGCCGCGGCTGTTCAGGCGCTGCGGGGCGCTCTGGGCGTTGATCTGGTGGGCCAGGGCGTCGATCTCGGCCTGGCTGGGGCCGGCGGAGCGGGCCTGGATGCCGGCCGCGTCGATGGCGGCGGCCAGGTTGGTGATCTGCTTGATCTCGGCGCTGAGGACCGCGTCGTCGGACGGGGCGGCGCGGGCCTGCAGGCCTGCGCCCTGCTGCGCCTCGATGGCGGCGGCGAGGTCGGTTATCTGCTTGATCTCCGAGGCGAGCTGGGCGTCCGAGGTGGCGACGACGGCCGTGGTGCCGAAAGCGGCAAGGGCGAGGGCGACGGACTTGAACATGTGCATCTTGTTAGCTGGTGTGTGTGTGTGTGTAAGCGGTTGTGCGAGGGTGTTAGCAGGGGTAGGGCTTGGCTAGGCAGCGCTGTTTTTCTTGTGTGTTGTTGTTGTTGTTGTTGGTGTTGGTGGTGTTGGTGGTGTGTTGCTTATGGTGGCGATGGTGGTGTAGAAGATGCGGTGATGTTGTTGTGATTGTGTTGATGATGTTCTGGTTTTCACTCGTCTGATTGTCAGTCCGAGGTGCGAGGTATATATGTTCCGAGGGGCTTGCTGTCTTGTAAATGCTCTTGCCAGAAGTGGAATGCCTCTTCCGCAGTCCACGATGTTGATACAGTAAACCAGGGGTATCAGCGGCGCCAAGCACAGTCATTCGCCCTGTTGATCATTGGCGACCCCACGCTGCGATGCAACCTCGATTGGGGTCGCGGGGCTGCGGTTGCTGAGCCGTCAAAGTCAGGGCGAGCAAAAGGGCCCTTGCATGACGCGATGGCTGCAAGGCCGGCGGTCCTTACTGTTTGCAGGATCGCGCTTGTGCTGGGCCGTCAAAGCTTGGCCGGCCTTAATGGCGGCGGTAGAGCACCAAATTCCCCGGTACACTACGGTGCGAAGGAGCACAAGGAATGGCTGTGTTCCTCCTCTATGGAAATCTCACCTCAGCACGGGAAGGACGGAGGGTAGCTTGAATCTGGGTGCAGCCAATGAGACCTGGCGGGCGGAGCGGCCCAGCCGTCTGCCGGATGACTTGGGTCGTGCTAAGCACGATTTGCCGCACGCACAGTCAAGCCAATCGCCGTGCTGCGCCTTCAGGGCGCCAATCGACAGACAGGCTCAGGACAATTCTCGAGCGGGATGTCGTTGCGCGAAGGCAATCGCCGCCAGTAGTTAATCCTACTGTATCCATCACGGATGGCATGCCGGTGTGAAGCGACAGTTGCATTGCAGGTCTTGATCGGCTTGGGAAATCGGGATTGCTTGGCGAAAAGAAAAAAAAAATCCCCGAAGTGCGCGGCCACAGGGGAGATATTCTTGGCATTACAGGGGTCCAAAGGCTGCGCCTTGGTCTCCATGGTGCCAAAGCGACTCTCACTCTACGCCTCGGCCTGCGAAATGGCCCGTCGGCGATGCCAGTCTATCTGGCCGCTCTCGCCTACGTAAGGATGAGAAGAGGAGGAAAGGACGTCGTGCCAGATCGCCCTCGGCACAATCTAGTCCCGGAACTCCAGAGTCAGCAACACCTTATTGCGTCTCGTCTCCCAACCGCAACAGCCTAGCTCCCCCGATGAACGGCGCGACTGCTTACAAACCGAACTATACCTTGGAATCCAAATCCTGGTTCTGGCACGCCTGCAAATTCGGCCTGCAGTTGCATGTGCGCTTTATGGAGCTGGCTGACAATTACACCACGGCCGCCATCCCAACCCAGACCCGCGAGGATGACCACTGCGACATCAGCACCATTACCCTCGGGGCCCAAGACCACGAGGATCCCCACCGCAGGCCGGCGATCCACCGCAACGAGCGCCTGCTGCGGATGCAAAAGAACTGGGACAAAGTCAGCAACACTCCCTCCGCACGACAAGCGCATAGAAGCAGGACGGGGAGCTGCGGGGTTCTCTTTTCTGGCTGTCCTCCAACACGTGCTCCAGCAACCGCATTCACTTCATCCATGATCATGAGCATGGGTCTCGTTACCCCCAGGTAGTTTACTGAATCCCTCACGTCCACCTCTATGTGTAGGAGCCATTTTCTGTTAGTAAGAGCGGGGGTGTGGCTCTTTAGAAGCTGTCCTGATGACGCCTTTTGCCCGCGGTCACCCAACCGGCCGCCCCAGCGCCTGCGGTAAATGCGACGCTCACGGGGTTGATGATTCCTCATTTCCTTTTGGAGAGCGTTTGGTTACTTTAGGCAAAGACCCCCAAGATGGCAACACCGAACCCGACAAGGCCACCGGCAGACAGCAGCGCGTCTCCAGCCGCCCCGACACGCATCCCAACGCCGGCCGCGTTCTTATGCTGTCCGGCCTCGCCGGCTCCGCTGCCTGTCGCGCCAGCTGCCGTCGTCGGGGCAGTGGCACCCGCGGCATCGGTGCACGTCGCACTCGCACCTGCACCGCCGCCTGCGGCTCCGCCCGTGGTCGCGGCTGCGCTGGCCGCGGGTGCCGTCGGCGATGAGCCACCACCACCACCCGTCTTGAGCGGCGGGGCGTTGGGGCACTTCATGCTGTTGAACTGGGACTTGTAGACGTCGTTGAGGTTGTCCGAGGGTCAGAGATTGGTGTAACAGCTGTTTGGTAGCGGTCGCGAGTTTCTCCCAGTCAGCACAGCACCGAGGCCAGCAGCCATGTAACATGACATGGGGGCCTCAGCTTACTTGCGTACCTATAGTGGAGGCTCAGCGTGCTGCAGACGCACGACGTCTTGAGGGACGACTCTGTGTAGGATTCGCATCTGACTCCGGCTGTTTTGGCGACGTTGGCTCCGCATTTGAGGAATGGCCTGGGGAAAGAGGGGCCACAAGGTCCGACCCAGTTTGCTTGAGAGGAGCTCTGAAGGCTTGAGGGATCAATGAGGCGGCGGAGGATAAGCAAGCGTACGTCTGGTTCCTGCACATGGTGCCGACTTGGGCGGAGACGAGCCCTGTCAGCAGCGTGGCTGAAAGGAGAAGCTGGGGGAATCGGGATGCCATTTTTTTCGAGCTGCTTCCTGCGTCAAGAATGGCGATGGCGGCTACAGAACGCAGTGGGGAGTTCTACGAGCGACGAGGTCCAAGAAATCTCATTATGATGCATCTTTCCAAGCGCAACGGGACGGGCGGACTTGATATGTCTGCCCATTTCTCCTGTCCCAGAAGACGGCGTCTAGAAAGGTCGATATGCTGTCGATGCTGTCGCTAAAATGGCCAAGACTTGCCTTAGATACACGACCGGACCAATTACCGTGCGTTGGTCGAGAAACCAGATCACCATCTAGACGCGAGAGCCTTAGTTTAGCTCGGCGGTGTTCCCTGGCACATTGTCCAAAAAAAAAAAAAATCATCCTCCCCTTTCTTCCAATTAAGCAGGATAACCCAGCCCGAGTTCTATCAAGTATCTCTGCTGTCCCGCAGCAGAGTTTCTCGGTCTATCATCCATCCATCACCACTCAGCAATCCAGCTAATACGCCATCTCTCGCCGCTTCCGGATCCGGCATTTAATAGCAAAAACCCACTCGTTACAGAACAACCACGGCCGGAGCAGCGTGAACCCAACAGCGACTACAGCCGTCGCCACAAAAACGGCACTGCCGGCCCAGCGGCAAACAGACCACAGGACTACCTCTTCTTGGGCCGCAGAGACCTGCCCAGCCGCCAGCACAACCTGCATCGAACTGAGGGCCGTCGACGCCACGGCGAAGGCGAACAGCATGGGCCCGTAAAACCTGGCGAAGTAGTCGCTGTACTGCCTGTGCAGCTGCTGGAAGTGGAACTTCCTGAAGAGGAACGGCGCGTAGAAATTGAGCCGCGACAGTCTGAGCTCGCCGTAGTGGTACCTGGGCGACACGTCGACATCTTTGGATGCGGTCGAAGTTCGAAATGAAGCGGCAAAACTCTGGCCACTCGACGTGCTGGGGGACGGGCCGTGGGTGATCCTGCTTGGCCATGTGGAAGTCGGACTCGCGCTGAATCAAGTATCGGTAGGACCGAAGGTATCCCTTAGCGGCTCTCGGCGTGAGGTCCAGCCGGGCATCTGGCACTGGCGGCTGGCGCGGAAGGAAACCTTCCCAGAAGCAGTGCGACAGCAGGTACCTGGGGATCGGCTTGACGAATATGCGATCGTGAATCCACACAAGGTGCAGACGGGGGTCGTCGGTGATCAGGATATTGCGCCCCTTGATTTTCTGTCGATGGAGCGGACTAACGTTGGCGCTGGACTGCGTCGACATGATCCACAGGCGCGGCGCGACCGCTTCCAAGTTGGAGGCGTAAAATTCCCCGTAGAGCACTTCTTCCACAGCGGCGCGGTCGCTTGGCGGCACGCAAGGCCAGCCTGGCAGGTGGTCGTTGCATCCTGTTTCGCCGTCAAGGTCGGAGAATAATTGCTTCTTCGGGAATGGAGGTACCCTCGTCGTCGTGGCTGTTCCGCAGGCAACTGCCTTATATTGCAGAGCCTTGTAGAGGTGAGTGTGTTAAAGAATATAATGAGGTCGGGCAGAAAGCACCCCACTCAGCCAGTGACACCCTGCGCGCAGCCTTTCCCTTCATCATTCCCCAGCAAGAAAGCCTCACGTTCAGCCGTTGGGTGCCTGCATGCAGCCTTTCCTACATCCCGGTCATTTATGTCCAACCAGCGGTGGTGGTGGTGGCGCGGTATTGCATTAGGAGTGTGTGGCAGGGGGTTTGATGCTGCCGCCGCCAGGTGGGAGTGAGCGATGATTTAGTTCTAATAGGTATCCAAGGACCTCGGTCGCAACTTGCTTCCTGCTGCTTCCTGCCCGGGAGCCAACCCCGCTCACACGCACCGAAGGCGAGGGCAAGACTGCGAGCCTCTAAAACATGGGAAGTTCGACTGCAAACTTCGCAGGGCGATCCCACCACCCACACGATCAGAATGGTCAGTCCGCCTCGTTTGAAATCGGCTCCGTACATCCAGAAGCCTGCTGACGAAGGACCAGGTGCAACCCATCACTGAGAGTGTTCTGGGACTCCAGGTGCTGTACGATGGTGCACGCAGCACCGGACATCCTGGCGCCCATGCGCCCGTCGAGTGAGGATTCCACGGCCTGGCATCTACGACTCGACGGTAGGCCTGGTCTTTCTCGGCACGCCCTTCCGCGGCACCCACGATTCGTTCTCCCAGGGGGAAATTCTGCGGAGAGCTTCGCAGCATTTTGCAGCAGAGAATCCTGTGTACGGAGAGAGTTTAGGTATCTTCCGGGCGGGCGGAGAGCCGCTGATGGATCTGGTGGACACGTGCCTTCGTGTCGCCCGGAAGAGCCCGAGGCCGAGGGTGGCATGCTTCTACGAACAAAAAGCGAGCAAAGTTGGCTACCTTCTCGGCACTGACGTCGGCAAGGTACGTATGACATGCCATTCAAGTATGGTATATTAACTAACATCACGAAACTAATAGGCAATACAAGCTGTCATCCTCGTCGACGAGGCTTCAGGAAGCCTCGATTTGAACGAGAAGTCGGACAAATACGCGTTGCCACGCACGCATTTTAACATCCATAGATTCGGCAGCCCGGACGAACAAGCCTTCCGCCAGGTGCGGAGCGTGGTTCGAAAGATGGTCGACGAGGGCCCGGAGTTGGTGTCCGCTCGAACCCAATGTATGTAACTTTCGGGTGCTAGATTATTAAGAGCATCCAGTCTTGACTTGAACATGTGCTGATACGACACAACTGGTTTTGCTACCGAGAAAGAGCAGAGTTAGTCTGTTCGTCCCCGACATAATTTGGCTCATGAAGCTAATGAGGAACAGAACGCATGCGATCCCTCTGCTTCCCCGATATCGACGCTCGTCGGCCAGACATCGCCTCTGCCCACCCCGGGATCTGTGATTGACTTTCTCGTACCGCCGAGTTTTGAAGGTGGCGCGACAGCATCGACCTCCCAAACAACCACGGAGTGCTCTGGGTTAAGGAAAAGTCTGGGGCAGGGAAGTCGACACTGATGAAGCACACCTCGGGCCACTGCCAGCAGACTCTCAAGGAGTACATCATAGAAAGATAATTTTTCAACATACGAGGCGCCGATCTCGAGAAGACGCCTTGCGGTATGCTACGTTCGCTAGCACACCAGCTAGTCACCCAAGAACCTTCCGCGCTTGAACGCTTCTTTCCCATTTCTTACAAGAAACGGGAAATAAATGGGGAAGCGTGGGAGTGGCGGGAGTCGGAATTGAAAAGGGTTTCTGCTCTCCGAGATACAAACGGCCAGCCAAAACCGCTACTCCTTGTGGATGCACTGGACGAGTGAAGCGAGCTACACGTGCGAAACGTTGTGGATATTTCGAAAAGCTGAACGTCGCAGCAATTTGCAGGATGATTCCCAAGCTGGAAAAATGTTGAAGACATTGCTGCGTATGTCCGTGGGACATTGATCGAACCAGATGGCGAGACTGAAAGCGTACTACCCGGCAAGTCATCTGGGTTTGCATGTGGGTGGTGCTCGTTATCGCCATGCCGAACGTAGTATATGACGAGGGCAGGGTTGAAGCCACGCATCGCACATTTGTGCGAGGTTCCTTCCGATCTCGACGGTCTGTTTCAAACGCTGCTCGCGAAAGACAAGCCGAGCAAGAATGAGACCATCCTCGTGCTACAGACGGTCTTGTTCGCAATACGACAGCTGATGGCGAAACAGCTTTTCTATGCCACGCTGGCCGGAACGAACGCCGAGAGCCTGGGTGCTCTGGATCCATCAAGGATAATACCTGACCACATCCGACGGCGTATCACCAACTGCCCAGGTCGCTCACGAAACATGTTCTGGGACGAGGAGCATTGAATCCTCTCCCAACTGAATTTGGGCCCTACTTGGCCTGCGACGTCAGCGAGAAGCAGTTGATGCTGCTGCAGTGTTCATGTGCTCGTGCTGTAGCTACGCCCGTACGACTTGCGCACCCGGAGCGACAGCATCTGGTCCAGGCCCGCTATCGTCTCCGGGTCGATGCGGATGCCGTCGGCAGCCGCCTCGGTTGCATCTATGAAATGGGGCGTTAGCAAAGCCCAAACGATGCTGCGTTGAAGTTTCCCTTCTTCAACGGTGCGGGATGGAGGTGAGTGGGAAGGCAGGCAGGTAGGTAGGGTAGGTACTCGCCAATATCTACGACGCAGCTCATGAGCTGTTTTTCGTAAGTTCTGCAGCCGTCCCTTATTTCGCCTAAAAGTTCTTGCACCTTGGACTTATTCTTCTTCTCTTCTTCCTCCTCCTCTTCTTCCTCCTTCTCTTCCTTCTCCTTCTCTTCTTTCTTCCCCGCGCCTCCTTCATCCTCAAAGGACCCGTCGGCCTTACGCGGCGCCTTAAGAAGCTTGATATTGCGCTGAGTGCGCGCCATGATGTCGCACACGTCCTTTGCTTCGAGTGGCGGCACGCCCGGGCGCCTGGCCCTCGCGCAGACCTCGCGCACGACGCTGGTAGTCTCCTTTTTCTTCCACTTGTCGAGGATCTCTCGGGCGTCCTCGCTCAGCTGGTCCTGGCAGCCGGCGCCTCTCGCCTTGCTTGAGTGCCTCGGAAAGCAGGCCGTATGCAACCGCGTCCTGCCCCGCGTCCAGGAGAGCGCAGCGTATCGCGCGGCAGACCCATCGCCAATTGTTAACCAGTATGGATTCTTTTGCGTGGCTCTCCAGCGCCTCACGGGCTCGCCTAGTATGCCGTGGCGTGAGGTTGAAACAGGTCGATTGCTTGATCTCCAACCCTCCCCAGACATTCTGGACACACCTGGGCGTAGCACTCCATTTGCACGGCGATATTTCCGTGACCAATATAAAAATAGACCCTGCGACACAGTATGACCTCGTTAGCCTGCCGATGTCGGCAATGTTTGTTGTTCATGGCGAGTTGCTTACGCCGCTGGGCGACGACGGCCTTGCAGAGACGTCGACAGAAAAGTTTTTCCTTTGGTAAGGCCGACGCTTGGTGAACAAGGACTACAAGGGGTCTCTCCGCCGGCCTTGAGACCTTCTGCTGTTCCTTTTTGCCCGGGGCTTCCTCGTCCTTGCCCTGGGCACTTTCGCTTCTGCCTTGGGTCTCTTCCATTTGGCCCTGGGCCTCCCTGTTCTGACCCTGTGTCTCGTCTCCTATAACCTGAAGCTTTCCGGCTCCAGGCTTGTGGATTTCGGCATCGGCAAGATTGTCTGTAGGCGCCTGGTGCTCCTTCTTTCCGGCCGCGGCTTCAGACTCCGGAGATTTGTCTAGGGTCGTGTCCGGCAGGACCTCGTCCTCACTCGTCCCTCTTGGCACCATGTCCTTCTTCTCGTCGACGTGAGCCCCAGAGAGCTTGCGCTGTGCGCCTCCGAGAATGGCCTCAAACGCCGCGGTGCTAACTTCTTCGCGACGGTCAGAGCAGAAGACCGTCTCGGTAAGTTTCATATCTTCGGACTTTTACCTCTCGCCATCCGCTTCGGCATCCCAGAGGTTCACGGAAAGGTCCGCGATGTCCTTATAGTCGAACGAGACCAGATCCACGTGGATATCCGGCCCGATGCGGCGCGCAACGTGCTCGAGGAACCGGAGAGACCCTTGCCTCGGCGATTGGAGGATTACCGCGGCCGCTTCGGCCCAAACCGCTGTCGCCGGCTTCGGGGCGGAGGAGGGCGGAGGCTGGACAACAACGGAAACCAAGTCGAGAATCTCGTCGTAGACGCCCTGCTGGAGCTCGTAGTCGGCTACGTCGCCGGACTCGTCGGCCTTGTTCTTGCCCTTCTCATCTTTGATGGGGTTTCCTTTCCTCCACCGTCATCCGATCTGAGGAACCGGACGCCCGGGGAGGCCCCGAGCATGTCGTCAAAGAGAGTAACGTTGCTCGCAAGGAACCAGTCGGGCAACACCAGAGGCGGCTTCGCCGGTTCTTCATCCTCGGTGTTCTTGCCGCTAGCTGCTGCGGCTAAGGAGTCACCCTTAGCGGTGTTGATAGGCTTGTCGCAAAGACTAGCGGGAACGGAGCTGTTCGGCGGTGTGTTGCTAGCAGTGCCGGACGAGGAGCTGGTGTCCGAGTCTGTCGGCATGTTTGCGGCGAGGAGTAAAAATATTTGGGAGATGCGGATGAGATAGAACCCAAACACGAAACTGCTGTTGATGAAGGACCCGGATTGTCTAGGTATATTGCCCTCCCTTGAGTTAGCCGGGTCGGCGACTTAGGTTGGCTGCGAGTTGGCTGCAGGATCTCGGGGCCCCAACCTCCAGGATAGAGCCTAGTTATAAATCCAGAGAGGGCTGGTCAACGTGGCTCGAGTGGCGGATGTCTCCGCTTCGTTGCCTGGTGTGCCTGGGGAGACTAACGCAATCTGCAAAGAGAGTGCTTGTTTGTCGCCACCACAGCCCGAGGCGGAGGCCGCCACCCATGTATACGCCCAGCCTATTTGCTAACAAACATAAATTTGAGGCTCAACTGCGCGAGTAACCGCCTCAGACGTACATGTCGATTGCCTTTCACTCAAGCGCGCCCGAGTATCCCATCTCGCGGAAGCATGGGCAGCCCCACCTAGCGTTTAGCTTCCTCAGAGGGGGCCAAAGTAGAGAGCTCGAATGTGCGTCTTTCCCACCTGATGAATCACTACCCTTATACGAGGCAAACAAACGATATCACGCTCGTCGAACCTTCCGCAATGCGGCTTGCCGACTCAAAGAGTAGGACCAACAAACAGCAACAATCGCCACACTGGGAACCTCCCTCGTCAGGCGGCATTTGTGGCTAAAACAGACTCACCGTCTGTGGCGAGGATAGGGGAACAGAGAGAGCCACGGTCCATTATAGTCAGCGTCATGGAGCAACTGGAGAAATGCCTTTCGATGTGGGCTCCCGAGCCCCGTGCGTCTGTCGCCCTGTTCTCACGTGTCAAAGCCGCGAAGGAGCGAATGCCGAGCCCGGGAACCGGGACAAAAACAGCCCCGGCTATAGGAAGCGGATCCGTTAAAGGGATATGTAGCCTTGGCTGTTAGCATCCTCTCGTGCGTCTGCGGCATCAATCCTAGCCAGCACGCACCCGGCGCCGCGACGGGCGTCGCGCATGAAGGTGACAGACCTGGTTGTTGTGCTCGTCGAGGTCGCGCATGCGGTGTCGACACAGATCACAGTCTTGCCACCAGCGTGGCAGAAGGTCCGCAGGGCACTGGCGAGTTTCTCGCGCGCCGGCACGCGCCCAAGTCGACGATGACGATCATGTCTTATTTTGTATATCGGCCCGGCTCAGGTGTATGAAATGGCGGCTTCATGGAGCGGTACGTCCGAGTCGGGAGAGACGAAGGTTAAGGGGCAGTCGAGGGCAGGCCGGTTACATTCGATTCCGAGGATGCATACGTACTTCGCGGCGGGTCTTGTCGAGTGGGCTGTATCTCGCAGGAGGAAGCACAGTAAAATCAGAAGAGGAGGTAAGGGCTAAGGAAGGTGCGGGGGAAGACGCAAGAGAGGTGGCAGCAGAAGAAGACGTGGTGGGAGGTTTGATGGTCAGGAATCGCAGCAATAGGAAGGAATGTCCAGTATCTCGCACACACCGTGATAGGGGTGCAAGTCCCCGAACCCTTCCTGCCAGGCTCGTTGCTGATCCAAGTATTTTTCCTCGAGGATGGACGGAAAGGTGCCCAAAGGATGCCCTACCCACTTTCCAGCCGCAGAGTGCACTTTCATATGAGGCAAAAGCCCGTTAAAGATGCGCTGCCATTATTGGACCGCACCCAAACACGTTCGAGCAACCGGTCGGATTGGTCGTCGCCATGTCCCTACAGCCACATCTGGTATTTCCACCGGACGGCTCTGCCTTGCATGCCGAATCATGGAACAAAACTGCCAACGTAAGCCGGATTAGTCAGGCTTCTGTCAGTCAGTCCAGGGTTCTCCGAGCAAGGAAGGCGGACCAAGACGCAGCAACGCCAAAGGCAAGGCAATTCAGGTCTGAAGCAAGCGTCATTTCACGACGGGTCAGTGACAAGGGCAAGGACACACACAAACCGGTCAGCCATTTGTCCACCCACCGGGCCAAGGCAAGGGCAGCCCGTCGATCGGTGCCCGGGAAACCACCCCACACAGTAAGCCAGCCGGCGGCCGGACACTTTGGGACCGAGAATTTACAGCGCCCGTCCCACACCACGCTCGGCCGGGGCCGGGCGATCGATCGATCTCGCGAGGAAACAGCTCCTGGGCTGGCCAGCCGATGCCCCGTGCGTGCCGAGGGGAAGAATTACTATCGGCACGGAATGCAAGGCGTCATCATCTAGACAGGGAGGGATTTCCTTCCTTCCTTCCCTGCCCTTGTTCGGCAATCACGTCAACAAACACAGGGAACAGGGCACGGTTTTGTCCCGAGACTTAAAAAAAACGTCTGGTATTTTGATTTTGCTATGGAGAATGAAAACATGAACCTCCTCGTAAGACGACGTCCACGACATGGCTGTCCAGGCGGACAGCCGGTCACAATAAAAAATCAACCAGGTATCGCACAACAAAGGAAAAAAGAGGGGCAATTAGATTGCAGAGAAGAAAAAATAGAAAGGAAACAATTGCCCGAAAATGGACAAGATTTGAAGGGAAGTAGAATCGAATGAGTTCAGAATGGGGTACAGTAGAACAGAAGGTTTCTTCTTCCCTCTCAACAACCATTTCCCGGCACGAACTGACGAAGTGGCGGAAAGGGCAAAGCGACTTCCAGAAGGCTGAGGCGACTTGTGAGAGACAAGGCGTGGGTGCTTCGCGGCGGCGGAGGAGAGAGCGAGGGAGAAGGACTGGGACAAGGGGGTATCAAAAAAGGCGGAGGGGTTAGATGGTTTCCCACGATGGTTCGAAGAAAAAGAGCCAAAAAAAGAGGCAAAGTTGCAGCGATCCATTTATGGTGCGCATCTGGGGTGGTAAAAAAAAAAAAAAAAAAAAAAAAAAGGGTTTGTTGGCAACAAGGAGGGTTCCCCAGCCAGGGGAAATGCCTTGGTCAGATCACTCGCCGAGATCAACTCGAGGAATGACGCGGGAGAGTCGATCAGTAGGGACACGAGGAATGTGACCAAGGTCGCTGGAAGACGGAAACAAGACAAAGGTTTTGACCAAGACCCCTTGGAGGGAGGGAATCCTGCGCTGGAGGCCGGTCGGGTCAGATCGGATCGACACATGGTGATCTGACCGACCGCTAGCATGACGAGCAGCAAGCGGTGGTCGAAGCCAGACACACATTGCCCGGCGCAAATGCAAAGTCAAAAATGTGACAAAGGAAACAAATAAAAGAAATATGTGCGCAAGACAATGAATTTTTCTGTTTCCAATCCCCCTGCTGTGAGTGAAGAGGGGGAGACATGCCGAGGACAAGGGGCGACGCATCCAAGGATCACCCCGCCTGGCCTGTCCGATCATTGTTTCATGGCGGCGGCGCACCACGGTGCTGGCGAGCGGCTGTTGAAAACAGGTAAAAATAAGGTTTATAAAAGGTGGCTAGGGCCAATGGGGTGCCGCCGTCGTATGGACTGTCGTTCATCGTCGTGAATTGGAAAAAAAGGTAACCAAGAACCCGCAGGAAAATGCTGACGCGCCAAAGGAGAATGACGGTATGTGAGGTGCGCGCGCGCGCGCACGTGCTTG
Organism: Magnaporthiopsis rhizophila; assembly: GCA_003049465.1. NCBI lineage: Eukaryota > Fungi > Ascomycota > Sordariomycetes > Magnaporthales > Magnaporthaceae > Magnaporthiopsis > Magnaporthiopsis rhizophila. The sequence goes on along the minus strand of PYSS01000091.1, from coordinate 32,310 downwards.
ATATACGATGGCGATGCGAGGCGGGCGCGCTTACAGCAGCACAGCGGCGACGATGCCCGCGACGCCGAGAGCGGCCAGGTTGGCGGCGCCCAGCGACGCGGCGCCCGAGTTGCTGCTGCCGGGGACGACGGGCGCGATCGGCGACGGGGTGGTGGGCGGCCTGTTGGCGGCAGTGACGGACGGCAGGACGGTGACGCCGGTGCCGGTGCCGGTGCCGGTGCCGGTCGGGAACTGGGCGGTCGAGTTGCCGTAGCCGCCGACGGTGGTGGTGGCGACCACGCGCGACAGGTGGACGGTGCGGGTCATGGTCGCGGTCGAGGTCATGGTCGTGGTGGAGTTCGAGGCCGTCGTCGTCTGCGCGTTGACTGCCAGGAGAGGCAGAGCCAGGACGGCGAGTATCGAGTTGAAATGCATTTTTGCTGTTTGTGAAGTGTGTGCGAGGTTGCTGAGCTGAAGCCGAAGCGAGTGTGGGTTTCGCGATGCGATTTCGATGTGTTCGCGTGGTCTTCGAAAAGGAGGGTATCGAGACCCTTTTGTCGTTGCGATGTGCGCTTTGTTTATTGATCCTTGTCCTATTTTTGGTTTTTCCCGTTCTCTTTCTTTCCCAAGCGGCGCAAAGAATGTCTGCGTTTGGCAAGAAGCAAATTCCGTTCCTGGTTTTTTCTTTTTTTTTTTTTTTTCGGCTGGCAACAAAAACTCGGGTTCGTGCGCAAGGCTGATCCGAATCCAAAATAATGCAAAAAAAAAAAAAAAAAAGAGATGGTCGACCTGAAAGTGCTAGCGCTTTTAGGATCAAACGATGGTGGATGGTAGTAGACTTTGCCAACGAAGCCTGTGTTGTGGTGGTTGCGTACTGGTTGTGCGACTGGCGAACAAGAGTGAGCGAGGTCTGTGGTTAAGTGGGAGGAAAAGGAGGGAGGAAAAGCAGGACGGGAATAAAAGCGGGAGGTGCGCGGCAATATCTCACGATGGGGAACAGCATGCGACGACCCCCCAGCCGAGATTAAAAGAAAAAAAAAAAGAGCGTGTGGGGTGGGCGGCTCCGGCAGCGCAATGGCAAGTGACACAAAGGGACGCCAGGGACGGGTGGGGATTGCGGCCCCGTGAAAAGGCCTCTCATCATCAGCCATGGACCCCTTGTCGTCGACCGACAACTCTGCCGTGCCTCGTCGATTAGGGCCGTTCGTCAGGTCCCACAGAAACTGGCCCGCGATGCGACGTTGCCGCCCAGGGTCTCCAATCCAGAGACCCACCCCGACCCTCCGTCGTGCGCTTTTTTAGTTCGGGTACCTGCGCTGGCGCGCCTTGCCTCTTTTTGGAACGGTGGTGCATTGGGGTGGTTGCTAGCGCTGATGGTGTGCGCGCGCCGCAATCTTCACTCGCCGTCCGTCACCGGTGTGTGTGGGGACCCGGGGGGAGCCTCGCCCACCCACCGCCGCTTCCTGCACAGACCAGGCCCTCCGTTTGGATGTAGCGGCTACTTGGCGCGTGCGCAGGAAATGAGCATCGACAGCCGGCAGAGAGCCGCCAGCCCAACGGTACCGTGAACTTTGTCATGCTGTAACTGTGCCCGGAAATTACAGGCTGGGCATCAAGCGATGCGTCAGGGCATTGCCATCCTGAGCCTAGTCCGTTTGGTACGTGAGTGGTTTTGATTCTTTTCTCTTTCTTTCTTATTTCTTTGTTCCTTTCTTCTGTCAGTTTATCGCGCTCTAGGGAATCGCGTCTCGACAGCTGGCCAACGATTGTGCTTCGTGTCCAAGGCAATGACAATGACGTGTACCGCCAGAAGCCAGTCTGCCAGGTTTGCGCGATTTCTTTTCTTCTCTCGCGCAATCCCATGGAATTCTTCCAAATGATGGCATTCCCACTTGCCCCGCCCTTCGGCTGCTGGTGGTAAAATTCCGAATCAAATTGATGTCGCCTTTTGACGATTTGACGCCTTGGTAAAATGGCGACGCCCCCATTTGATGGACCTGGCGTGGCGCGATCAGATCACAGATTGCCCAATTTCCCCACGGTTGACTGACCGGCATGTTTCAGGGAGCCACCTCATTGAATGGCGACAAAGGGCTTGATCCCGGCTCTGTGTGGCTCCTTTTTTTGGTCACCTTTGCGCGGCGCCAGTTTCAATCTGGGGGCCATTGCCTGGGGAACTGACACAAAGAGACGGCGTTTGCGCCGCAATGTGCCTTTCTTCTCCTCTTCCAATCTTTTACGCCACAGTCAAACAGCCAAGACGCGGAGAGATCTACATGGAGAACGCCATTTCTTTCACCGGCCTTTTGCTCATTCGTGCTCTGATACATCACCCGACTGGGAGAGGCTGCGCGCAAATCTTCTCCCCTGATTCCTTTTTTCGGTGGTTTCCCCTCCTCCCCTCCATCGACTCGCTAGGAAGACCGAAGAAGCCCCATCAAGGTCCGAAAGTCGGTGGGACCGACCAGGGCTTTCCTTTGCTGCCACTTGCATATCCAGGGGTCTTGAGTTGTGCCACGTTGTATGCATGCAGATGCAGACGCAGGAACAAAAGCCGCTGGGCAGCGACGCGCTCCGGACAGCGCACCAGCTGAGCCGGCTCAGCTCTGCGCGCGCCCGCTTCCTCGTGTTGGGAAGAAGGAAAAAGAAGCACAGCGGGCTCAAGTGGCGGACTCCCGCGTCCGATAGCGGCACACACCCACCCATCCCGAAAGGAAGAGGCGAACTGCATCGATGGTTGTGCGTACGTCACCGTTCCATCCGGGAGGGCACAAGGCGATGCACAAAAATGCAGGGACGGCGGGCAGACCACGCCGCAACGGACAAAAAAAGGTGCGACGGAAACACGTCCTGGGTGCAACCACACCCCGCGAGCAGCGCAACTGTGGTCAAACGAATTCCATACCTGCGCACAGAAGCCTTGGCTCGCAGCGGCTTCAGGTGGTGATAAGTGATGAGTCCGCTCCCGACCAAGCAAACGTGATGTTTGAAACGAGGACCCTGGCTGTGTTGTATGTCGGAGGGGCGTAATGTGGCGCAGGCCTTCGCCTTTGTGGCTGACCACGACCCGCGCTTTGGCATGGAGCGCACCTGTGAAACGTGACTCTGCACAAAACACAGCGCGGGATGACGTCGTTTCAGTGGGATTTCCATAGAGAAACGAGGCACCCAGCTACCGAAATAGACCTCGGCTCGATATTGCTTCTTCCTTCGACCAAGGGTACATACCAGATGAACCCCAGCAGCCTTCCCTCCCGTGGGTGGGGAAGTCTGTGTTAGCCCGCTTCAAAGCCTGGCGGGCAAGGAAAACCTGCGTCAAAGCTCGATGGTCACCTCCTCCGGCGAGGCCGAAACAAACGCTATTAATACCAAAACGGATGTCACAGTCTGGGTAAATTCGACTTTTGGTGTCGTTGAGGATGTTTCACGGACATGGGCTGGTTCGAGGGTGGGTTGAAAGCGCGTGCAGAGCCTTGGAATGTTTCGTTTCTGTATAAGGAGGTGACTGACTCTCCTTCCGCTCGGTGCGGTTTGCAGCAAAGAAACCGTTCTATGGGCAGAGCGAGTAAACCACCTGGCTGCGTCAGCCAATATGGTGCCTCGTGCAGATCCCGTGGGGCTTTTGTTTTCTTGGAAAAAGTCAATTTGTCGATGCCCGCAGCTGGGGCCGAGTCGCGCACCCGCGGGTCGCTGGGAATGCTTAATTCCACGTCGTTGAAAATCCAGGGGTTGATCAACGCGGAAATGGGGGCTTTTTGCGCAGCAGAGCTCTCGTTAGAACGTCGGACCGACCTCTGAATTTGCGAAGGCAGCAGAGGCAGACAGCCCTCTGCAGGTGAAAGCGTGACTTGACGGCCAATGTGGAAAAGTTCGGCGTCGGGCGCGTTCATTTGTCTCATCAATTCTCTCGAACGGCACGATGCCTCGATTAGTTCGGATTTCGAAAAGATCGCATGTCTTCTCCACAGAGCCGGTGCCTATATTTGCCCCTTCGGCCTATGCCGCCTGATGAGCCATGGGGAGGCTGGGATCAGACTTGCGCTGAGCCTCGCGTCGAAAGTCGCACCGATGCAACACGAAGAGCTCATTAAGCGCTGGATTTTGGGACCACTCGATTCAAGGATTCCAAAACGAAGCTACGGCCTTGAGCTTTATCAAGGGCATACTCAACGCCTGTTACGACGAGCACCGATGGGCTTGCAAGCATGATGCAAATATGAAGTGGATGCTGTCGCAGGCGTTCATGACAAGCGCTGAGGCGGGTTACTTTAATCTGGTAAAACTACTGCTTCCTTTCAACGAAGACGAGAGAGGAAGCAATTTTCTTCTCGCATACGTCTACGGCGGAAGCAAAGAAGTCGTCCACCTAGCTCTGTCTCGGGCGCCTGATATTGACGTCGTCTCAGAACCCCGACACACCTTGGGTTGGACGAGTCCCCTGGCTGAAGCGTTACGGTCTGGAAAAGAGGACCTGATTCGACTTTTGGAAGAGGTCGGGTGCTTGAGATACCTGGAAACGAAGTACAATTTCGAGTCAGCTATCACAGCGGCATCCGAAACTGGGAACCTAACCTACGTGCAAAAACTTCTCCAACATCGCCCTCGGCCCTGCCTCAGCGATATAAGCGGGGCGTTACAGGCTTCGATGGAAGCAGGACACGACGAAATCACATCTGCTCTTGCAGCCGTAGGCTCGGGAGGAGACCTCCTGATTGCAGCGGTTCTCCAGCAGGATTGGCACGCCATCCTCAATCATCGCCCAGATCCTCAGTACCCACAAAGACACTACGAGCTACTTGTGAAGTGGGGGGGACCCAGAGCACCGTGGGACAACTTCTTCGCATATCTGGTCGCGCAAGGGCGACTACCAAATGATTTCGAAAACGGCCAAACTCTTTCCTGTGAAAACAAACAAGGACAACCATTGGGAGGTTCCCTGGGCAAAGCTGAACAGAGAGGTCCTGCCATTTTTGTGCGAACGCAAGGTGGTGTCACGGCCAGCCCTGGCGCGTTATCTCAAAGAAGCTGTCAGGAAGCAAGATGACGGCATGGTCGGCCTCGCAATCCGATTGGGAGCGAATCCAGTCGACAAGGCTGTGTTTGGAGATCGCCGTAGTTCACAGTCCACGTCTCCTGCCCTCTATCTTGAGCCAGGTACCACGGCCGGTGCTTGAGTTTATAGCTCGGGAGATCGAGGACCGCAGTCCAACGGAATGCACTACCTGGAATGCAATCCGATCGGCGCTCTGGCAAGGGCTCTCGGGTTTGCCTTCACTAAAGTCCCTGTTCGGATCTGGGATAGTGCACATACCGAAACTCCATATGTGGTTCAACACGGCATGTGACTCCGCCTGCCTTGTCGATCTCAGAATGGCTATCATGGCAGTGCAAGGGGATCGTGATACTCATGACAACTTTGCTGTGGTGCGATATCTTGTCGACATTGGGTGTGATCCAAATACGCACGAGTGTGCAGGCACGACTGTTGAAGTTGGGAGTTCAGAGGTCTGCATTAGAGTCTACCGCCCTTCTTCAAGCAACCCGGACGGGACATGTCGGTTTGGTCGAGTTGCTGATACGAGAGGGTGCCAACGCCAACCAAGGGACATTGCGTATCGACAGAACCCCCCTCCAAAAAGCCGCCGAATTGGGCTACCTCGATATAGTGAAGTTGCTGCTCGATCACGGCGCCAAGGTGAACGCGCCGGCGGTGGCTGAACGGGGTGGTGGAACGGCACTGCAACTGGCGGCTACCAGCGGGAACTGTCCCGTTGCGTGTGAGCTACTTGAGCGAGGCGCCGATTTGAACATGGCACAGTCTCCGGACGGAGGGAGGTGGCCACTCGAAGGCGCGGCGGAGTATGGTCGAATGAGCATGGTTGAGCTGTTCTGGGAGTACGGCGGCGGCACCTTTCCGGACAGCGTCGTGGATCGGGCAATGGAACTGGCAGAGCGTAATGGCCACCGGGCATGCAAGGAGCTGCTTGGAAGTTTGAGGGCAAGAAAGAGGCAGCTTGATGATCTTGCGTCTATAGATTGGATGGAACCTGTATTTTAGGGAGTTTGTTGGAACGGCGTTCTTGGGGCGGGCTAGTGCTTCGTCTCTCGCAGTTTTACAAATAGACATGTATTTTGTGATTGGCACAAAAGGAGGCCGCCACTCCAAACCGCAAACTGGGCGTCGCACACATAGAGACACTCGTCGACAAGGCATATTCATCTCCACTAGAGGGCAGCGACATTAAGGCGCCATCACCTGAGGCGGATACCAACTTCAAGCGAGCTCGCCTTTCTTGGCCTCTGCTTGACAACCTTGCCCACGACCCTCTCATGGCCTGCAGGAGGAAAAGTGGCCGCCACGACCCCTGATATGGAAATATCAACGTCTCCTGTCGGCGCGCCGCCACCATCCGCCCCGTCATCGTCGTCGCTCCTCTCCTCGTCGCACTCGTACGTGTCGACTCCGCTCACGGTGTTGGTGTACAGACGGACGACACAATCGCCGCGGCGCTGGAACACGGCGGCCGTCTTGAGCGCCTTCTCGATGTTCTGCCCGCCCGCGCCGACAACAAGCACGTCGAACCGCTCGTCCCCAGCCGCTATTGCGTCATCGTCTTCCCTCTCGTTCCGATCCACGTGACTACCCCCGGCGCCGCTTCTCCTCTTGCCAGCAGCGCTCCCTGCTGACGGCGCGCCATGCAAGCTCTGCGAGAGGACGCCGCGCGGGCTCTTGTCCAGCAGCTTCTGGACGCGCTTGAGGACGGCGACGAGCGGAGTGCCGCGGCGGATTTCGATGCGCCGCTTGGGCGCGAGGTGCGGGTCCTCGCGCGTCACGTTGGCCGGCGGTCGGTTCCGCGCCGTGTTGAGGCTCCGGCTTATCATCTTGGCACCCTGCGGCAGCCGCGCCTTCTTCACTGCCGCTGGTCTGGATGGCAGCTCTGCCATGGGTGCGGGTTGTGTTGCCGGGCCTGGGGCTGGGCTTGCTGTGGCGTCTGGTGCCGGGTTGGCCATTCTTCTGTTCTGTCTGAACAAATGATTGACTGTTGTCTCGCTTAGCGCCTTAGAGTCTTAGATGTCGTACAGCGGAGGGGCTATCCAGCCGGGCTGCTAAAGGACACTTTCCCTGGCGATAGCATTCGGTTGTGTGAAACGTAGTCCACGATGTGCAAAGTGACTGACGGAAAGGAAAGGCCCCACGCGCAAATCGGCGCTAGTGCACACCACTTGCCGCTTATGGTGCCCGCACTGGCCATCTGCGTCACGCAAGTGGAGCTTGTTCCCTGGGCGAGCTGCCGTCGCGCGCAACAGGAGACCCACAACCTCTATGGACAGAGTGTTGCTTTGACCAGAGGCAGCAACCGTTACTCCAGGCTTCCACCCCAAGCTGGGACGATTGCCAATAGCTTCGAGGATGCCTGCGTCCAGGGCCAGCGGCTAGGCTAATTGACAAAGGGGACACATCATCGCCATCCCGACAATGTCCGTCGCAATCTGGCCACCGCTGTCCGCGGCCGAGCTCAAAACCGCCGTGGAGGACACCCAAGTAAGTCGGCGACCCGTCGTCCTCTTTTGTTCCTTTCTTTTACACTCCCCCAATCATACAAGCAGACTGCCCTTTACCTTTGGCTCGCTTGAAGGAGCAACAAACCCACGAAACCACGTGGGTACCATGCTGATCGACATCGCGACCGGCCTCAAGCGCCGCGAGCTAGAGTGGCTCCTGGACGAGCTGCACGCCACGCTCAAGAACCTCAAACACGGGCTCGAGGACTGCTACGCGCTGCTGGCACCCATCGACCCGGGCTCGACGCTCGTGGTCAGCACCCCGCGCAACGAGGCCGTCAAGGGCCACATCACGCGCGTCGGCACCCGCATCGTCAAGGGCTCCCTCTCACTCAGGCTGCGCACCATCCCCCCGCAGACGCTGTCGCTCGACCCGGACCACCCCATCCACCTCGCGCCCCTCACCCATCTGCACGGGCTCCTGACAGACGCCCTCGACGTGCTCCACCAGACCCTCGCCCACCTGCCGGAGCCGGCGCCGCCGCGCACGTCGAACTCGCAGTCGACGAGAAAGGACGATGACGGGTACAACTACTACGACTATCCCACCGCGAGGTCCCCAAACCCCGGCGCGGCCGCCTTCGTATCGGCCCAGCTCCGCCTGCTCTCCGCCTCGCTGGCCGAGGCATCGGCCGTGCTCAAGGGCCCGCCCGTGACGGCGCCCGACCCGGCATGGACGACCCTATCCGCCGCCCCCTCGCACTTCCTCCCGCCCGCCGCGCCCCCGCCGCCCCATAACCCCCTGCAGAGCCTCCAGTCCTCTCTCCCCTTTTCCACCGGCGGCAGCGGTAGCAACGACCACCATAATAATCCGTCCCACGCCCACCACCAAGGGTCAGATGCGGCGGCAATGGCGGCGGCCCTGCAGAACGTGTCCGTCTACTTTGGCATCCAGGACTCGGCCCTGGTGCTCTGGGTGCGCGCGCTCGAACCCGCCGACGCCCCCATCAGCGTGGGCATGAAGTTCGCCCTCGCCATCGGCACGGCCAGGCGCCTCGAGCACGAAGAGAGCGAGCGCGTCTTCGGCTACTGCTGCGCGGGGCTCGACGGCCGCCCCGCCGTCCACGGCGCCGGGAGGTCCCACGGGCCTGGCTCGCCGACGTCGCTCAAGCGTTCCATGTCGCAGCAGCTTCTCGGTAGTAGCGGTGGAAACGGTGGCGGTGGTGCCGAGAAGGGCCCCGCGCAGGTCTACGTGCGCGAAAAGATTCGCGTCGAGAGCGCCGACCCAAGCCTCCTGTCGCTGTCGGCCAAGCTCGGCGCGCTGAGCAATACACTTGGCATAGCCAGGCGGAACCTCGCCGCCGTGATGGGCGAAGAGATGGAGGAATGAGTAGGGATATGCCGAATTACTCAGTGTAGGGCGTTAATGCGAGACGAAGAGGAATGCGAAGATGGCACCTTTCATTTTGCAAAGGATATGCTGTACGATGACCGGATATTCAACCAAACACGCCGAGCGGCCAGACCAGAGAACAAGAGTATCTGCAAAGGAATCTGAAGCATGGAACGTGTGGTACGAAGACATCAGAAGAATTTCGTAAGCGCCACGATGCTCCTACGTAAAACTGCATGATGTCAAAACAGCTCGTAGAGCATGGATTCGGAACAAGACAGACAATGCTCACAACATGCGGTCGCGTCAAGAAGAACAACAGCAGCCGCCGCCGACCCGCCCAATCGCTCTAGGCGACCGGGGACCAGGGCATAGGAACGAGGACGCGCGACTTCATGCTCTGGATCAGCGGCACCGTTTTGTGGACCGTCTCACTCCAGCCCGGGATGCTCCAGCTCTTCTCGCGCGTGATCTTGCGCTGCTCCAGGTCGGCAAACTGCCACAGGTGGTGGACCGTGTTAAGCTCGCCGATCTGGACGAACCAGGCGCCGACGCCCTCCATGACCTCGCGCCGGGCCTTAAGCCCGCGCCTCCAGTGCGTCTCCCACTCGAGCAGGTTGCCCGGGTGCAGCGTGTACGACCGCAACTCGAAGACGCCGCCGAGGCGCCGCGGGGACGTCGTGGGCCAGAACGAGAACTCCTGCATCAGCGACGAGTTGTTGGACCTGATGAGCGAGTTGAGCTTCTTCTCGAACCCGGGGAACTCGGGGTGCCGCGCGATTGTGTTCAGGGAAGCGTGGTATCCCGTGTACCGTTGGTACTCCCAGATATGGACTGCAGGAGCAATAACACATTTGTCAGATGAGGGTGCCGTATACCAGAGAAACGCAGGTTCACCAACACTCAACCTACCAAAAGTATTGCAGTCGCCAACCTCGGTGCGCCAGCTCCCAACAAGATGAACCTTATTCTCAGGATCGGAGGCTATGCGGGGGTACCACTTCCCAACCAGGTCCATGTACTCCTCGGTCTTATCGTGCTTGACCTCGTGGAAGACGATGGTGTGGACGTACTTGCCGCGGGCGAGAACCTGGCTGAAGCTGGCCTCGATCTGGGCGTCCATCTCGCGGCCCTCCTTGGTGCCGTAGATCAGGTTCGTTAGCGGGCCGAGCTTGCGCGCCGGCTCGTGCGACGCCGCCTCGGCCGCTTGCCCTTTGGCGGTGCTGAGTGAGCCCAGGCCCTGGACGGTGCCGGGGATAAAACTGTCCACGACGGAGCCGCCGCCGCCCTCCTTCGGGGCGGACGATGACGACGACGCGGAGGGGGAAGTGGCAGGGGAGGATTTGGGAGTGGACAAACTGGTATCGCGCTGCTTCTGCGCTTCTAGGAGCTGCGTCCGGAACGCCTTCTGCTTTTCAACGAATTCTGCCTGCCGGTCGGGTTCGATGTCGGCCAGGGACGGCGTGCGCTTCTGCGAGCGAGCCACGGCCGTAGTGGCGAGGCTCCGGGCCCCGCGCAGCGGGGCAGCCGCCTCTCGGAGGACACGACGGGAGAGCATGGGGGCGGCGGTGGGTAGAGATAAGGGGTGTGGTTTGCTCGACGGAGATGTCAGACGGCCAGCGACTTTCGAGCGAGCAATTCACGTTGGAGGGAATGGACAAGGTCGCCCGGATGATCTCGGGCGGCCTTTCCGTTGCGCTTGGAGCGTAATTCGAGGTTTGCGTGTAGGGGAAAGAGATAAAGCTAGCCAAGTACGAGATGTCGCTCGGTAAAAGGCTGGGGATGGCTCTGAATCCTACTGGTAGGTTTTCGGTTGGGAGGCACGCTGGCGTTGGTGTGGTACGGTCGATAGCGGGCAGGCAGACAACAGCAGAAGGCGTCCAGGTGGACAAGCAAGCTCCTAAAAGTGGTAAAACGATGGTAGCAGCGACACAGAAGCAGTGGGCAATGCACAGCACAGGCGGAGTAGGGGTTGGCTTGGGTAGCAGCCAGTCAGTAGTAGCAGCGGACGCAGGGGACAACACGGTTTCTTGGCGTGACCAGGGGCGAGGGGATGGTAGCACGTCCCGCACTGGGTACCAAGCAACGACGAGACAAGGGCCGCAACGGGCAGGGCCAAGGTGACGAGGGGAAAACGCGCAGAGGATGCCGAAATGGAGGGTGAGGCTGGTGGCTAATTGGGCGGATTGTGTTGGCGGAATCGGGGACGAGTTAAATGCAGCCCGCAAAGCACCCCGCACTTAAGCTCGAAAACGAAAGGGAAGATGGTTGCAGGCGACAGGAGCTGGTGAAGACCACGCGGAAAGCGGACGTTCTAAACACAGGCTGGTTCCAGCAAGAGAGCTCAGCTGTGCATGAGCTCGTTAGGTTTGCGGGGAAAATGGGGTGACATCACCCTGCTCCATGTCCCAGTTGGGTGGAGCTGGCCAGGCGGCAGAAACAGCGCTGGGCCAACTGCCTGACTCTGGGTAGCAGCTCGTGCACGTGCCATGGCACGCCGAGTCGGACTTAAAGCCTGAGGCAGCAATCTCGGCGTAAAAGACTCGTTTGGTTTGGCGGCGGAAAAGCCGACGATTAGGGAAGCTCCAGTCCAGCTCAACGACATCGCCTCCAGTACCGCCTTTCCCACCCGACCAAACACCGCTCACAGCCGTCAATCGCACCGTCAACATGTCTTTTCTCGGAGTTGTCGTGCCCAAGAAGTTCCCGACGCCAGTCCGTACGTCAATCGCCGCCCGCCGACTACCCTGCCTTGCCCCCTCCGAGGGTCTTCCGAAACCAGCCGCTAACCGATTTCCCGTACAGTGAAGCCATTGGCGCCCTTCTTCGCCGCCGGTACGTGACCGCCCATACCCGAGTGCAGTCTAGAGCGACATACGCGCGCCGTGTCCCCGCTAGATAGTTGTTGGGAGGCAATGGATACGAGTCGATGCGGACGATCTTGGGCTCTTGGTTCTGACGCGCTGCAAACAGGCCTGGTCATCGCCTATGGCATCAACAGCGCACAGAACGCTATGATGAAGGGTACGTTGCACACGCCATAAATCTGGGACGCAACGACCAGCCTGCTGACGGCACTTTTGCAGGCGAGGAGTGGAAGAACGACCCCAGGAACAAGGGCGCGAAGCACTAGATGCGGGGCACGAGGAAGAGAACCGACTCTGCGGCGACATGATTTTATCATCGGCACGGCTTGGTCCTCGCGGGCCCGACGGGCCCTGTGACCGCTTGGAATTTGGCGCAACTGTACCATAGAGGTCGAACAAAAGGAAACGATGCATCAACGCTAGCCTTGACCAAACGGCCGGCATCTCAAGAGGAGTGACATGGCCGGAATCCGTGGACGTGTTCGATCCACTTGGCTGTGAGTGTAGCGCCGGCATGGTTGGGGAAACAAGTGCCCTGGTGCGGCTGTTGTTGGACATGTCGCCTCGTGATGCACATCGGCTCCCACCGCAAGACTGCCCTGGTCCTGAATGGGAAAAAGCATCGCGCTGTAAACTCTCCCAACCATCCAGTTATGCGGGAAACGCCAGGAAATAACTCTGCAAGGCCGGCTAGACCATGCGACAGGAGGGACAGGGTGTGGCTGTCCCCATGGTTACGGCGAGATATACATCGTAACCTGGAAAGTGAAGATAGCAATTTCCCGTCTGTCATGTACCCTCTGTCCCTTTCCGGGATGCGGCTCCTCCACGGATGGGGTGGAACGCCTATCCGGAATCAGCCAAAAGAGCGTTTGAAACGGCGGGAGTCTGTGGAGCTGACAAATGTGGCACTTTGATAAAAGCATAACCGACAAGCCCGCAACTGTTAGGTCGGCAGATAATGCGCACCGCATTCACGTGTTTAAAAGCTGGGTTTTTGCGCGTCAACTTTAGAAGGATTCTTGGACTAGCGGCCGTTTTAGCCACCAGGAGGGTTTGCACAACAATGGCATCGGGCGGCAGCCAAGAGCCACAGCTCGGCGCCGATGTCGGGGCTGCCAGGAAGAAGCAGCCCGCGGCAGCAAAGCCGGCAAAGAAGGAGGTAAAAATCCTAATGCTTCATGGTGAGTACAACAAGCCCCTGGTCTGGGCAAGTTTTGCGCCAAGCGTCGTTTCCGGAGGACAGGACACACACCCTGTGAAGTCGCGCAAACGGCAAACGCTAAACCCCTCAAAATCCCCGTGCAGGCTACACCCAGTCCGGCACGCTCTTCCACGCCAAGACGCGGGCGCTGGAGAAGCTGCTGGTCAAGACGCTGGCGCCCTGGAACCTGGTTCCCGTGCTGCACTACGCGACGGGGCCGGCCCAGGTGCGGCCGGCCGACATGCCCGGCTTCACCGGCGACGCGGACTCGGACCCGCGCGCGCAGGACGCCTGGGCCTGGTTCCGGCGCGACGAGGCCGCCAATACCTACCGGCGACTGTCCGAGGGCATGCGCACCGTCGCGGCCGCCATCCGGAGCTTGGGCGGCATCGACGCCGTGCTCGGCTTCAGCCAGGGCGGCACCTTTGCGTCCATGGTGACGGCTGCGCTGGAGCCCGACCGGGCCGTGCCGGAAACGCCGTCCCCGGCAAGTGGTGACGATTGGAGCTGGGTGGAGGAGCTGCGGGCGGCCAACGGGCACAGGCCGCTCAGGTTCGCCGTCGTCTACAGCGCGTTCCTGGCCGCGCCGCCTGACCTGGCCTGGCTGAGCGAGCCGGCGATCGAGACGCCGACGCTGCACTTCATCGGCAGCCTGGATACTGTCGTGGACGAGAGGCGCAGCCGCGACCTTGTCGCGCGCTGCAGGGACGCCATCGTCGTCGAGCATCCGGGCGCACACTACGTGCCCATCAGCAGGGAGTGGGCCATGCCGCTGCTGGGCTTTGTCAAGAAGCGGTGCGTCGACGACGAGCAGGAGGCTGTCGCGGCCAACTTGTGACGGGGATCCGAAGGAGAATGGAAGGGAACGGGGTCGGAGTCGGGGCAACGTGGATTCCGAGCTGTAGAGGTTGTACAGAGAGATGCATGCACACTTCGCAAGAATAGACGATAGACAAGACACTCCCGTTGCCATACTATTCCCACGCTCTCGAAGGCTTATAGAAGGGACGTGATTCCGACTTTGCTGGGTGAAGAAACAGTGGTTCTATGCCGTTCCCAAAATCGTCAAGGGCCCAACCAAATTCTAGTAGAATCATACAATTACGCCCGTCTTGTTGTTCGTTTACTTTTCTGGCAGCTGAACACCGAGGAAGCCCGCTTGAACGCGAGAAACACAGAAAAAGTCAGACTCCTCATCTATGACCCGATGCTGTCATCCTTCTGGACGCCAATTACCGCCCTGGCTCTAGCTATGCCTTGAGACGCCTCGATCCCACCGCATAGGCCCAACTCTATTTCACGCCTTCGCCGCCTGCCCCTTGCTCTTGGTGCTCTCTTTGCCGGCGCCGGGCTGGATCCGCGCCATCATCTCCTCCTTGGTGATCAGGTGGTCGATGCGCTCCAGCAGGCCCAGGAGCGAGCGCATGTTGGAGCTCCACTCGTTGAGCACATCGTCGGCGTCGCGGGGGCGGGCGAAGCTGACGACACGGGCCGGGCGGTCGATCTTTGCGTAGACCGTCTTGGACGTGACGAGGTCGCTGATGTACTTCTCCGTCTCGTCCTCGGTCAGGTCCAGCAGCTGCGTGAGCCGGCCCATCTCGACGCGCGTGTAGTAGCGCGCCACGACGCGCACGTTGTGCTCGATGACGCGCTTGCGCAGGTCCGCCCACCGCCGCTGCGGCTTGGGCACCGCCGCGGCGTCCTTGGCCATCGACGTCTTGAGCGCGGGCGGCGCCTCGGCGTCGAACACGTCCGTCGAGCACAGGTGCGGGCCGAACGTCTTGGCCACCTCGGGCCAGCGCATGAGCTCGTGCACTGTGAAGAGCTTGAGGAGCTCCGCGTCGAGCGGCACCTGGGAGTTGCGCGTGTCGCGGTGGATCCTGTGCAGCAGGTCGTGCTGCTCGTTGTCGTGCGGGGCAAGGATAATGAAGTAGATGATGCGTTGGAGAACCTGCGACGGGACACCGTGTTAGTCGAAATCTCCGGCATTTACGTGGGGTGCAAGTTCTATAGAAACGTACCGGACGCAGCTTGGCGGGGTCCTCCTCGACTGCCTCAGTGTCCAGAACCTGTCGGTAGTGCTTGCAGACATCAAGGTACTTATCGTCGTGCTGCGCGAGAACGATCTGCTGCTCGTAGTAGCGCAGCTTCAGGTCTGTGGTGTCGTCTTCCTTGACTTCCGGTACCGTCTCACCCCTCTTTTCTTTCTTCTCCCGGTCCTTGCGCTCCTTTTCCAGCTGCTCCGGCGTCTTCTTGGGCTTCCGTGCCAGGTACTTGGTGCTGATCTTCCTGCTCAGAATTCCCGCCTGGGCCCAGTCGCCCGTCTCGATGCACAGCGCAACCTGATCCAGTATGAATTGCGTCTTTTCCCTGCGCTCCATGGACCCGAACGTCTCGACCTGCAGCTCGCACAGGATGCCGGTCGCGGCCTTGAGATCTCCTTGCTCCTTCTTGATGTCCGACAGGATCTTGGTCACGCGCGCGCGCTCGACCTCGACGAAGATCTTGCCCTCGGTCACGGTGCGCAGCGTCTCGATAACGGACAGCTTGGTTTCGAGGCTAGGGGTGGCGTCCAGGAAGCCCATGACGGTCTGCACCATCCTCGTGATGGCCTGCTTCAGCTGGCTGTGCTTCTTGGATAGCAGCAGCACCTGGTCGTTGAGGGTGCTCCATTCTCCGGCATCTTTGCATATCGTAGCAATGGCGATGAGCACTCGTGATGTGGTGGCAAGGTCTGAGGCCTGGAGAGCACGATTGAGGGGAAATCGTCAGCTTCAGATCAGTCCAGCTGCCCACGCCGTCTGCGGGCCCAGGGCGGACAACCAACCTGGCGGGCGAGCTTCTCGAGCCCGCTGAGCTTCTCGATCGCCGCTGTGAGGTCCGACTTGGCCAGCTTCTCGGCTTCCGGGATCAGCTTGTCGGCATCTTTGGAGAAGTCCTTCTCCGGCTTCAGCGCGGCGTCCGCCATTCTCGGAGGTTGAGAGGAATTTGCGGTTGGGGTGTAGCTCGGCGGCGCTCGGGTCGTTGGGGCGCAGTGATGGCCTACGGATTTCGCGCGTGGTTTGCGGTTTGCTCGGTTGCTGGCGTCGCTTGCAGTCCTGCCGTCTGTGGAGGTTGGCGGGAAGCAGCCTCGCAGGCAGAGCCACTTGCGTGGATGCACACCTAGGTGGGGCGTTGGCGTCCAAGCTCCCACCAAGCCCCGGTTTACTTGCAGCCGCAGCCCGTTCCACGTGACAGCTACAACGACGTCTGTCGTTTATCGCGGCAGCGAGGCGAATGCCATGGATCCGACAAGCAGGATCTTACTCAATTCTACCTGTCTCGTTTATACGTCGGATTCGAAAAATAAAACATCAAAGAAAAAAAAAGAAAGAAAAAAAAACAAATGAGAAGTTGTAGCAAGGGAGGCCCCAGGGAGCCCGGACGGGGCGTCCCCCATCCGGGCTCGAACCCAGGACCTCCCCCCGTACTCCCAGTCTAAATGGAGAGACTTACACTTGTAAACCCCTAACCACCTAGACCACGTTTCCGGGACGGGAGCTGTACTCCAGACCAAACTTATCAAGGGAGGGAGCGGGCCAGGTCCACCACGCGACGACTCCCAGCGAGCACTCGGGACTGCTGGGTCACCTAGGTGACGCATCCTTGCGCATGGGGGAAGATTCAATGCCAGAATGATCGCACACGCCTAATCTACCCCACGAAAATATTCGTAGCCGGCCGCTTCGCCAGGGTTCCTTGGTGTTTCCCGCGGACGAGCAAAGCTTCTAGCGCCCGCCGCATCCATACCTTCAATCGATGTTCCTATCCACCAAGACACGATTGACCTATAAACTCGTGCGGCCTTCCACTTTCCTATATCTCTGCATCCCCCGCAGGCACGTCCTGGTATATAAAGCGGCTTTCTGCCAGTGGCTGAGGCGACGAGAAGGCACGCCCCGAGTCGGAACGTCTCCGCCGGCTCGGCTTAGGCGTTGAGCTTGGGTAACATGGAGCCAGTTAGCCCGCAGGTTAAAATACATAGGTATTCCAATCTGCACGGATTGGGCAAACCGGCGATGAAGCCAAACGAGGAGGGAAGGACGAAGAGGGGAGGCATGGAGGGTTGCTTAACTGCGTGATGGGAATCACCAAGGACAACCAGCTAGCCAAAACGAGATTTACGCCATAGGCAGCCGTAGTCCGGGCATGGGATTGACTTGCTGATATGGCAGCTGATGATGTACGGAAATATTCCTCGGTCATCTTGGCAGACAGGACTGGGCCAGTATGCGCTACGTTTGTACCTGGCAAATATGATTTCACCCACTCATAGCACTTTCTCTACGCTCCTGATTGCTTGCGCGATGTTGGGAATGGAGTGTTGCACCATTTGATGTAGAATTAATTCCCTCCAGCTGGGTCTTCGGCCAGTTAGGGTCGTGCCTGCTCCATGAGGCTCGACCTGATCCGTCCACCCAAAGGGTCCCATCGCTTTGCATCAAATCCAATTGAGGCAGTCGAGCGCAGCTGTTTTAATTTCCGTCCCACCGTGTGACTTGCGGATGCCTAGATGCCGCACGCCGTTTCGCCTGTCGAGATTGCCACTCCGACCGTGAGCCTACCGCCACGCAGCACCAATAGCCCGTTTCCTACTGCCGCTTCGCAACCAACCCATTCTCCCAAACATATTTAAGGAGAGGCTCAAACCTGCGGCACTTGTGCAGGGCCTGGAAGTCCTCCCGCGCGTTCTTGGGCGGCCACGAACCGTCGCCGTCAGCGCCATCCCCGGCATAGACCAAGTACGGCGTCACGTCGCCGTTGCACATGAGTGCCTGCCTCAGCGTATCTATACAATGGTCCGTGTGCTCCCGGGAGTTGCCGTGCCGCATCATGGACGGTAGCGGCGGCCTCTCGCCGTCGTTGTCGTTGTGTCCAGGCGAAGCGTACGCGTCTCGCCAGATGTATTGGCGCAGCACGTTGAGGCAGTGCAGGTGGTGGAAGACTTCGGTCACGCCCACATAGCCGCCGGTAGACCACGGGTGCGGCGTGCCCGGGCGGACTGTCAGGAAACGGGAGCCGCGCCGGCCGCTGGCGTCTTCTGTACGGTTCAGGAGCGGCAGCTTGTCAAAGGGGATGGCGATGGCGGGAACTGTGCCACGTTTCAAGAGGTGTCAGTCAGCCCAGCAGATTAACCGGTAGCTTGCTGTCCAAGCAGGAGGCCCGGGAACGCAGTAAGTAGAGATCGCGACTCACCATCAGCAAGATCCTTCCACTTCTTTTCCATGGCCTTGGTGGGCCGCCCGACATAGCCCGAGTCCGTGCCGGCGGTGGGGTCTGTGAAGTTGTGCTCTTCGTACTCCACCACGTCAAGCAGTGGTGCTTTTTTTTGTCCAGATAATCGTAAGTTCAAACTGAGCTGGATACACGTCTAGACAAAGGGGAAGAGGCCTTACAGTATATGCTCAACTGCCCGGCGCATTGCCGCTCGGTCGGAAGCCCCTTATCATGGTATCCCTGGTGATGTCCGTGTGGCGGACCCGAGCCCATCATGGCAGCGCCGGACAGGAACATTACGGTGCAGAGCATCAGCTGCCATGCGATAAGTACAATGGCACGAGCATAGCTCCGGCGGCATCCCTTTCTTTCTGACGCCGGATGAAGGGAAGTGGAGGACGCTACGCTATCGCCATCTTCGACGACGGCGTATCCCTGGCTTTGGGGTGCCTGTTTGGTCCAGAACACCATCTTGTTTCGGAGGCCGTCACCGGATATTTTGCGGTGGGGAGGGAAATGAGAGTGCGCAAAGAATCGGGCGCCGACAAACGAGGAAAGGAGGGATGGTACACGGTAGGAATAGGACATACAAAAAATGCAGAGACGTCTCGGCTGCGGTTCCGCTTTCTCTGCCAAGTTTGAGAACGATTTGTATGGCCCTGGTTACTCTACGTCTCGTCAAGTGATAACCAGACCGCAATGTCCCAGGCTGCATATCTGGTGGAACTTCAGCTGGTTATACCACAGGCACCAGCGTTCCATTTCTTCCAGAATGGGCACGTCGTGATGTGCTGGCTCTTCACCGTTGGGAACACGACATTTCTTTGATAAGCGGGAAGCTTCCCGACAGACAACAGACATAGGTAATCACGGGCTAAATCTGGATCTCCTTTCCGGTGCTACGGAAATCCCCGCTTGTGTATGCAAACCCCGCCGATATTACGTGAGACGGGCCGCAAAAGGCTAGGAGTTGAGGCTTCAAGCCAGCTGAACCTGCTGACGCCAAGTGAGGTAATTAAGACATTGTCTTTGAATATCAGCGGGCGCGCGGTTACATTCTCCGTTCTCCAGTGCGTGAGCGATTGCGATCAGCCAAAGGGTGGTGCAACTGTTGCGCGATATTTTAGGCTGTTTAGTACTTTGAGTAATTCAAGGGTTCAAGTCTCAACTTAATTATGCTAGGAAGATCGTATTGAAAAGGTAAAGCTAGTCGAGCATAGTTTGTATTTGCCTCGCTGGAGCGGTTGAAACTCGGTGCATACACTGGTAATTGTGAGTCTTGATAGTTTCCATGGTGACGGGCTTGATTACTATTTCCTTGATCGTGCATAGTTACCCCTGTTCGCAACTTAGACTGGCTTTTTAATCAATGACGACAAGACTACAGACTATATGCACAGAACCACTCCGGGTTTCCTTATCGGCATCAGTTGACAGACCAGTTATTGTCCATCCACGACTCGAGCTTGTCCCAGTTTCGGCACTTGTGGTGCGAGTTGAAGTCCGCCCGGCCGCCGATGGACCCGCCTTTGCGGACGAGCACGGGCGTCACGTCACCCCAGCACATGAGGGCGATGCGTAGAGTCTCGAGGCAGTGATCAATGTGCATCCGGTTGCGGAAGGCGTCCTCCTCCCCCGGGAAGAGTCCAGGGGGCGCACCGCCTGGGTATTTTCCGGCCTGGTACCAGGTGAACATGCGCACCAGGTTCTGTTTCTGCTTTGTCAGATATACGGAGAAAAGTGCCATTGCATCGAGGGGAAGGACTCACGAGACAGTGAAGCTGATGAAAGACTTCGATGAGGCCTACGTAGCCGGTGCCGACATCGGCGGGCACGTGGTGAAGGTCATCCTTCTCGGACCGGTTGAGGCCCGCGATCTTGTCCTCGGGGATTTCGACAGCGTGTTCTGGCGGAAGCAAGAAAAAGTGCATTTGTCAGACTACAAAGCCGGGCGTGATAAGGGGAGAACACTGTGGAGGCTGCTAGCATACTGTACGTCAAATCATGCCATGCCTGCTCGACCTCGGGGGTCGGAGGCCCGCGGTACTTGCTGGTCGAGTTGAAGGCGTTGTCAAAGTCCATGGAGACGTATTCGACAGCCTCCAGCGCCGGTGCTAGAGTGGGTTCATTGCTCAGCGCTCTCCACGACGCTAAGGGCAGATCACGACCACGTCATTAATCATCTAATTACAGCGCGACGGGACTTACACCATACTGAAAGCTGGCGGGCGCACTGGTTGTCCGTTGGCTTGCTCATGAGCACGACGCCGATTAGAGCCGCCGTCAGCGCGCAGAGCAGGGCAAAGAGCACGACGACCGGGTTGGAAGCGTGCCGGCGCCATCGCGAGGGTGCCGTGTCGTACTCTGCATCACCGTGGGCGACGGCAGAGGTGCTGCTGCTGCTGCCATCGTCGGCGAGCCAGCCGCGCTCGGCCTGCTCCTCCTTGGCCGAGGGCGACATGAGCGGGCGGTAGGACGCCTTGTTGGACTCCATGACCGTTCCCACCTTGGGGCTGTTGCGAGAAAAGAAGGAGAACATTGGAGCAACCAAGGATGTGAGCGAACAAGGAGAATGTTGGGAAGGGAGGAAAAGCAGAGGTCGGGAAGACGGAGAAACCGGCGTACTGGGAAGACGGTGATGGAGGGGACCAGGACGTCAAGAGAAGAAGTGCTGCAGGCGAGCTCGAGTATTACTATCGATTGTTTTCGCCGGACACGGAATCCGCCGGTGTCAGCTCTGGTGAAGAGCGTTGATCGGGGACATAGAATCAACTCCGCCCTCGGCATATTGCCGCTCCCGAGGCTATCCACAGCCGTTACCCGCCCTTGTCAGAACCGCAATGAGGGCTTTGCAAAACGTAATCATGCATGTGAGGTGTGCTCCAGGCAACGATATGCATGTCAGACCTGGAACCTTCGCTTCAGTCTGTGCCTTGGTTTTGGACGAGATGCCGGATATCTGGTGACAGCGCAGCCGGTCACTTCGTTGCCTGGGATTGCAAGCCAAGAAAGAAAAGGTAGCCAGGGAGTGCGGGGTTGTACAAGATGTCAAGATTGGGTTACAAGATCCAGTGGCGGGTCTGCACAGAGCAGCTGAGAACAGCTGATCTGGTGTAATCTTGGCTCAGCGGGATTTAACCGCCCAGGCAGAAGCGTGAAAGGCCAGCTGAAATGCGGGTCGTGCAGCGGACGTGGGGGTGGGACAAACGCTCGCAGATGTAACCCCAATCTCACTTTTGGCGGCTGGACCTTCCATTTGGTCGATTATAGGATCCATTTCGCATATACCAAAATTCGGTTGCCTTTCAGATATACTTGCCGGCTGCAATGCAACTCCAACAACCTGTGGGGTGTTGTTGAAGCAGACGATGTTGTGTTCGTGATACCTGCACCTGTGGACCAGCGTGATATGCTGACTTCAGCTTGTGAACCAAGAACAACGGACTGAGATAGGAAAGCGAGACATGGTTCTACGCAGGTCCGTAGCAGCCGAGGCGCTGAACACGCGACTTCATGGTAGCTGATATCGGAAGCCATGGCCGGTCCGACCGATACCGCCGGTTCAAACCTGTTCGAGCGCAAACACAGGCCCTTAGAGCCGAGGTAAATGCTCTAACGGAAAGAAAGCAAAGTCCGGATGGCGGGCTTGTGTGTATGCCGCATAAGTTAATTACAGCAAGCAAAGGGAATGTTAGTCTCGCCGAAAAAGGCAGGAGTGCAAGCGAGGTTGATCAGCTAATTATCATCACATCATAAGCGGCAAGTTGTCGAAAACGTAGAGTCTGATCACTAGTCTCATCCGTCGTACGATCAGGGTATAAGAGTCGCACCACAAGCCCTCCTCCAACTCAAGAATCTCAATTCCGTTCCCCATCCCATCAGAGCACCCCGCCTCTTGTCTTCCTCCTCATTTCCAACAGACCAAAGTCTCACACCACTCTTTCGCCCTTTTTACAAAGGCAAACCCTCAACAATAAAAAAATGAAGACCACCGCCATCACCGCCCTCCTGGCCACCACCGCCCTCGCGGCGCCCCTGGCAGCCCCCGTCAAGCGCGACACCGACACGGTGGCCTACTGGTTCAGTCTCGAGAATACAGCCACGAACGGCCAGGACGCCTACAAGGCAGAGGAGGACGCGGCCGACCCGGCCGCCGTTCTGGGCCACAAGAAGGCCAAGCGCGACGCCGACACGGTGGCCTACTGGTTCAGCCTCGAGAACACGGCCACGGACGGCCAGGACGCCTACAAGGCAGAGGAGGACGCGGCCGACCCGGCCGCCGTTCTGGGCCACAAGAAGGCCAAGCGCGACGCCGACACGGTGGCCTACTGGTTCAGCCTCGAGAACACGGCCACGGACGGCCAGGACGCCTACAAGGCAGAGGAGGACGCGGCCGACCCGGCCGCCGTTCTGGGCCACAAGAAGGCCAAGCGCGACACCGACACGGTGGCCTACTGGTTCAGCCTCGAGAACACGGCCACGGACGGCAAGGACGCCTACAAGGCCGAGGAGGACGCCGCCGACCCCGCGGTCGTGCTGGGGGAGAAGGTGACTAAGGTCTGAGGGGGTTCCGGACTTGCGCGTGATGCAGCCACGTTACGAAGCAAATTGGCAATAATATTGCATCAGGTGGGAAGTTGATACGGGAGCGTGGAGAGAGGATGGGGCTGTGTGCATGAGTTGGATGGTCTGTTGGGGTGTAGATACAAATATTCTGTTGGAGGGCGATTGCTACCGGTTCTGAGCTGAAAGCCAATCACAAATATAGCTCTCTTCCAGCGACTTTTTTTTCTCTGTTGGTTTTGCTTTCGACTTCGTTCCCTCCCGGCCTATTTTCACTTCCCTCCGATTTGAAACTGCAATAATTCTGCACACTCTCTGTCTTGTTCTTCAATCCTCACTGCTTTTATGCTCTCAACTCTGGGATCATTTTTGCCGCCAAATTTTCTCTCTAATTACTTTCTCCTCGTCTGGCTCCTTTTATATTTTGTTCGTGTTACGCCATCTGGTTGGTCGGCCGCCAAGCCGATAAACTGTCCCGTGACAATTTCGCCGATTCCGAAGCAGCCACCTAATCATATGGCATAATCATAGAAGCCCGAGTCATCTAGGCGATTCGCGGTGGCCCTGAAGGCTTGTGCCCATGTATTAATAATGCGCGGAAATAACCACCCGCGTCCGTTCGGCAGGATAGGGACACCGGGCCGGGCAACAGTGGAACACCGGTGCTCCGGACCAATCGGACCATAACCTCCACAGGCCGGGGCTTGCTGGAAGAGGTAAACTTGCACCACCCCTTTTTAAACAACGGCGGCTACTTCCTACAGAGGAAGAAAGCGGCAGATGCAAGCTCCGGGGTCTGCGTTCTTTCGTCCAAGCCACACCAAGTGGGTTGGTCCCTGCCTATCAAGAGCCAGGGACGGAAAAGCTTAAATTGCGGGAAGATTTAATTAAGCTTTGGGGCGTCCCGTCTCTTGGTTTTTGTACTTTTGTTTGACACGATTCCCGCGCGTAGTCACAGCACGGTAGCATCGAACCGTCCCGAACGTCAACTCCAAGTTGGCTTGGCAAAAAGTGCGGGATATAAGACGTCGAGTGCACACCGCGCCTGTTTCCCCGCCGCCGCTCCGCCCGAGATCCCATCCCGACTCCGCCTCCCTGGCACTGCCAACTGGCGAGCTGCAATACCACGAGGCAGAGGCGCATTGAGACGAGATGTTGGGGCCTGATACCGCCGCAGAGCCATTGACGTGCGGGTGCTCCCCTGGGGCGGCTTGATCTGCCCGTTAATATGCGTTGTTGCTATGTGCACTGCGGGTGGGTGAGGTGCGAGCAGGCAGGTCAAGTCCCCCATGCGACGGGAAAAGCTAAATGTCGGATTGCAATGACTGACACGCGACCCTGGGGCCACATGGTGCAAACTTTTACCCCAATTCGAAGCTTTCAGCCACCAGACCCGGACCCCTAATGCCAAGCAAAACAGCTTATTGACATATCATGCCTTCTGGCGGCCCAAACGGTGCGGAAAACCAGATGTCACTATAGTGAAAAAGTGGCGCAGCGTGAAATGTGTGAACAAAAAAAACTGCAGATTTTTCTTTATTTTGTTTTTCTCGGGCAGCGGAGATGGGGGTGACATGGGGCTGTGTTTTTTCAGAGCAGGGGGGTCTCTGTTATCGCATGTCGGTAGTTTTCCCCAACCTCAAAGTCACAACCTGATGGGAGGGGCCGAGGGGATATGCCGGCGGACGGGCTAGTCATGCTTATAAAAACGATGGGCTTTTCTGGCACCTGTGAGGGGACAGCTGGGGGAGGTTAGGTGGCAGCCAACCAACCCAACCCCGAGGCATTCATCATTTGCAACGAAAGACAATCAACATGGATGACCTCAAGCAGCAGCACACGACATCGTCGTCTCCGTTCCCCTCGGACCCGGAACTGGCCCGGGAAGGGCCGGATGCAGGTCAGCCGCCGCGGCCGCGCGACAACGTCCAGGCGAAATGGGCGCTCCTGGCCATGGCCTTCTTCATGGCCGACGTCAACAACGCGGTCGGCCCCTTTCTCGGCGTGTTCCTCCAGGGCTTCGGCTGGGCGCCGGGCCTCATCGGGTCCGTCATGACGGCGGGCGGCGTGGCGGCGCTGCTCGCGTCGGCGCCCATCGGCGCGCTGGTGGACGCCACGATGCATAAGCGGTCGCTGGCCGCGTGCGGCACCTTCATCGCCGCGGCCGCCCTGATCGCCACGCTGCTGGGCCCGCGGCTGCCGCCGCTCATCTTCATCGCGCAAATCGTCGGGCTCGTGGCGGGCGCCGTGCTCATGCCGTCGCTCGTGGCCATGACGCTGGGCGTGTCCGGCGGGCCCGGCGAGCGCTTCGCCCGCCTCAACGGCCGCAACCAGGCCGCCAACCACGCGGGCAACATGGCCGGCGCCGGCCTGTCGGCGCTCCTCGGCCAGCGGTACGGGCTGCCGGCCGTCTTTTACCTGGCCTGGGGTTTTGCCTGCTTCACCCTCGTGTCGGTGCTGTGCGTGCCCCGCGGCGCCATCGACCACCAGGCGGCCCGCGGCCTCGGCGGCAGCGGCGGCGGCGACGACGACGAGCCGACACAAGCAGCGGCGGAACACAAAGAGACAGCGGCCGGGCAGCGGAGCGACAACAGCAACAACACCACCACTACTACCACCACCACCACCACCACCGAGGAGGGTCACGCGGAGGCGTGGGTGAAACTGCTGCAGCACAAGCAGCTCGTGGTGCTGGGTATCGCGCTGATGGCGTACCACCTGGGCAACGCGGCGTTCCTGCCGCTGTACGGACAGGCCGTGGTGGCGGTGCGCGGCGCCGACCCGGCGTCCTTCACGGGGCTCACCATCGTGGTAGCGCAGGGCACCATGGTGGTCATGTCGCTGGGCGGGTCCTGGGTCGTGGCGCGCGGCTTCTGCGGGTACTGGGCCGTGCTGCTCGTCTCGTTTTGCGCCCTCCCCGTGCGCGCCGCCCTGGGAGGGAGCTTCATCGAGGCCTGGGGCGTGTGGCCGGTGCAGGTGCTAGACGGCGTCGGCGCGGGCCTGCAGAGCATAGCGGTCCCGGGTATGGTGGCGCAGGTGCTCGCGCACACGGGTCGCGTCAACGTCGGCATCGGCGCCGTCGCGACGGCCCAGTCGGTGGGCGCGTCGCTCTCCCCGCTGCTGGCGGGATGGATCGCTCAGGTCCACAGCTACAGCGTCGCCCTGTACGTCTTGGGCATCTTCCCCCTGATCTCGGTGGCCCTGTGGATCTCGTCTCCGATCTTTGCGCGCCTCAAGGCTCGGAGGACGGCCGCCGCCGCTGGGGGAAAATGATGATGGGAAGCGGGATGCGCATGATGACGTGGTTTACGAATGAGCATGTTGGGCTTGTATAATGCACGGTCGACTCTCCAAATAAAAAATAAAAATAAAAAATAAAAATAAAAAATAAAAATAAAAAATAAAAATAAAAAATGCTTCTTTCATTCTTTGCATTGGGCAAAGACGATTGATGTGTCTCTGCCTGCATGCAGCCCTTGCTGGGAGGGGTTGTCTTCCAGAGGCGGCGTAGCGTGAAGTAGGCTGGTGGTGGGAAAGCCTACACAGAGCCGCTGTGGCTGGCGAAGTAGACGGGTCGCAGGCGCCTAATAGCGGGCCGTTGGTGGGTTCCTTGGCATAAATGCAAGCAGAAAGAAGCGAAGTTACACCTCGCTCCCGAGGTAAATTTCGGTCGGCGCTATTTTAACCGGCATTGGTCCGGTACAACTTTCAGCACACAAAATCGCACCAAAGAAAGGTCCTTGACAGGTTTGTAACACAAGATTAAAAAGCTACCATCAGCTAAAAACAACATTATTCGTAACCTTGTAACCAGCGACGTCATCCATACCTCCCACCCTTCTCCGCCTAGGAGTACTGGATCGAGAACGGCACCGACTCGACGACGTCCCAGTCGCCGGGCACCGACTCGTTGCCAAAGATGCGCAGCGCGCTGGCCACCATCTTGTACCTTCCCGCGGGCAGCACCGATCCGTCGTCGAGCAGGCCCGAGAGGTACACGCGCTGCGAGACGCCGGCGACGTAGCGGAGCGGCGCACCGGCCGGCTCGGCGACGCAGGGGATGCCCGTCGGCGTCTTTTTCTTGTTGGCGTTTGTGTCGGTGTTGGTGTTGGTGCCGTTGTCACTGCCGTCCGACAGCGACACCAGATGCACGTGCAACACGCGCGTGCCCAGCGCCATGCCGAGCAGCATGCTGGGCAGGCGGTTGTCGCCGGCGCCCTTGCCGTTGGGCACGCGCTTCGGGTCCGGGGGTGGTAGCACGTAGGGCGTGTCGGCGGGGACGGGGGAGTCGAAGTTGGCCAGGTACGTGTTGCGCGCCAGCATGACGGGCTTGTCGTGGATGCTGCCCACCATGCCCAGGTACGGCAGCACGAGGTGCTCGGCCCGCGTGCTGTTGACGCTCACGTAGCCGCTGTAGATGGGCAACCGGGTGGCGTTGAGGCTGGCGCCCCCGGCGGGCGGCGTGACCGTCACCTTCACCTTGGCCGAGCCGCCCGCCGGCACGGTGACCCTGGCCGGGCTGAAGTTGAGCTTGGCGAAGGCCCCCTCCGCGATCGGGTTGGGGTAGCCCGCCAGCATGTCGCCCGCAAAGGGCGTCGACGTGAGCGAGTACATGGTCGGGGCCGTCATGTGGCCGAGCTCGTACGTCGCCTGTTCGGACCCCGTGTTCTGGATGGTGAAGCTGTGGTTGGCGACGAAGTGGGCAGAGTCGTTGAGCGCGAGGCCGCGTACGTCGAACACGGTCTTGGCGAACACGGCGTCGTAGGCCTGCACCAGGCCCGCCCCCACCTGCGCGGGCGGCGCGAGCATGCCGGGTCTGGCGACCTTGCCGTCGAACCAGGTCAGCGGCTTGGAGGTCGACGAGATGATGCGCGCAAGGAGCTGGCCGTCCAGCTTCTTCTTGCCTCCTCCTCGTCCTCCTCCCCCCCTCGCCTCCCCCATGAGCGCGACCAAGCCCGCCACCAAGGGGCTGGCCATCGACGTCCCGCTCATGACGCGGTAGCTGCCCATCGCCACGGGGAACGTGGACAGGATCCTGCCGCCTGGCGCGGCGACGTGCGGGTACGGTTCCAGGTCCCAGTTGGGTCCCCACGACGTGAAGGTCGAGGCATACCCGCCTGACTCGTTGTCTTCGAGCTCCACGAGCATGTCCTCGGGAGCCTCGGCCTTTTTCGGGATCGTGACGTTGACCTGGATCCCGCGGCCCAGCATTTCGATCCAGGCGGCGCCCTGCTCGGGGGAGACCGAGGTCACGCCCTCGATGCCGTCCAGGTAGACAAACTGGGCATCCCAGGTGCTAGCGACCGACGGGGCGTCATTAATCCTGTTACACGCAAAGGGGAGCATTCATAGAGCGCGCAAACGTACTTGTTGGACAGGGCATAGTATGCCAGGTATTTACCGCCTTTTGCCAGGATGTTCTTTCCCTGATCTACCGGAAAGCACTTGCGCGTTCCGGGCACGCGCAGCAGCACGAGCTTGTCGGAGAGGTCGGGCGTGTCGGCCGGAAGCGGGCTGCAGGCGTCGTTGACCGAGGTGGTGTCGTTGCCTACGGACCAAAGCGGCAGCGTCACCGTCTTGCCGGAGTAGGGCGAGCCGGCGAAGAAGCCGTAGGGCTTTTCCACAGCGGACCGGTTGCCGCCGCCGCCGCCGCCGCCGCCGGTCTTGTAGGTGCCGCGCGAGACGAAGATGGGGTTCACGCGGTTCTGCACCGCGGCGACGGCCTGCACGCCCCGGCCGCTCGCGGGCGTCGAGGCGCTGAACAGGCCGCGGCCGCCCGAGTTGCCGCCCGAGATGATGACGGGCACGCCGGTCTGGGCGATGCGCCCGGCCACGAGGGCCCACGGCTCGTCGGCCCAGCCGCCGTTGTCGTACATGCCGTTGGAGCACTGCAGGATGTCGGCACCGTCCTCGTAGGCGCGCAGGAACGCGGCGATGAGGATCTCGTTGGACCCCACGCCCACGCAGTTCCAGCACCGGTACGACCAGAGCTTGACTCCGGGGGCCGCACCGGTGAAGCCGTACTTGTTGCCGTGCGCCTGAGCCGCGATGCTGCCCGCGACGTGGGTGCCGTGGCCGTGGCAGTCGTCGTACGGGTCACCGTCGGGCTTGGGCTCGCTGCCAAAGGGTACGTCGCCGACAAAGTCCCAGCCGTGCTCCACGAGGCAACCCGGGCCGAAGCAGCCGCCCAGCGCCGGGTGCTTGTAGTCGACGCCCGAGTCCATCATGGCGATCTTGAAGCCCTTTCCGGTGATGTTCCTGGCGTGCAGCCTGTCGATCTGCGTCATGAGGTGCGGCATGAAGTGGTCGCCGCCCGTCAGGGACTTGCCGGCGTCGAGCGGGGTGGTGGTGCCCTGCCGTCTCCGCAGCCCCGGAGCGTGTGCTGGGGTGGTCGTCTGGTTCCTGGGATCCTCCGTCTTGGGGACCTTGAGCGTCATCTTCCGCACCGGCCATACCTTCCTGACGGCGGGGGTGGCCGCAAGGAACTCTATCAGCACGGTGTCGTTGTGGCCCGCTGCGTCCAGGACTTTGAAAGAGGCGCCGTTGAAGATCTTGGAGCTGCCCAGCTTCATGCGCTCCTGGGTCTTGATGCCGTGCTTGCTCGAGAGGGCCTGGTAGAAGTCGGCAATCTTCCCCTCGGGCTCGAGCTCCACGATGTAAGAGCCCTGGACCTGCGAGTCGGACGAGGCATCAGGGGCAGCCGCCGCCGCCGCGGGTGCGCTAGCGCGCACGACTGCGAACAGCGCGCAGAAGACGCTGTATGCCCTCATCTCGTCGACCTTTTCGTGGAGGTATCACGATGGATAGACTAATAGAAAATCCAAGTGTAGACCACGACGGCGGCAGAGGCCGTATTAGTACCACTTTAGATGGCCCCCTAGTTTTCCCCTTAGAAAAGTCCCCATTCCACCGAATACGAAAATAGAGCGGGGAATGTCGTATTTTGTGGGTGATCTCCCGTTTGCACTGACGCCGCCCGATCCGGCCAGGTTCAGGTGGAGTCCAGCGCATAACGTCCAATTTCCTATCTCGCACCTCGGCGTCGGTGATGCTGCGTCTTCACGAGGGCCGTTCGGATATCGCCTGAAGGCGGCCTGAAGCCAACTGTATGGTATCACAAAGGGGTTGCGGCTCGCAGGGCTGGCGGCAGTTGCTGCTCGGGCAAGGGGCTGGCAAGGCGGTGTTGGAAGTGCATTTTATTATGCGCAACGCGCCGCCTGGCGGTCGGTTAGCCCGACTCCCTGGCGATTCTTCCTCCTGAAACAGCAGCGCTGGCGGTTTTTCATGTCGTGTTTAGCTGCATTTTTCTTGTACAGGTCACAGGGATCACGAACGTTATTATTGTGGGCTCCTTTCTAATTAAGCCAGGGTCGATATACTGTTTCCTACAGTAGTGTGCAAAAAAAAAAAAAAAAAAAAAAAAACGCAAATCCGTGCATAGGCCACCTACATAGATCCTATGCTCCGTATGATTGAGGCCCTTTACCAGGCCCGGGATTGGTATACCAAGTATTAACGTATTATATATAATAAACCCCGGCCAATTTTATCTTTATTGCAAGTAACAGTATGCAAATAGCTTTATTTTTAATCAAACGCGGCCCTTTTGAAATAAGGGTGTTTGGGTGGTGGTGATTGTGGCCCATGCACGGATTTGCGTTTTTTTTTTTTTTTTTTCACACTACTGTATGTAGAAAACCACGCCTAACGCAATGTATTTTTTTTTTTCTTTTTTTTTTTTTGGGGGGGGGGGGGGGGGG
>PYSS01000090.1:62855-166414 GCA_003049465.1 Magnaporthiopsis rhizophila | reverse complement strand
GGCTAGGTGCTGCTGCCCGCTTGCGACTACCGCGGGAGAATCTGTAACAAGTACGTATGTATGTCAGGGTCTGGATCTGCTTTACGGGGGGCGGGGGGCGGGGGCGGCGACGGAGAGGGTGGTCTGGTGGTAGCGCACCGCACCATGCACTCAAGCTCAAACAAACCGAACCTTGGGTAGGTGGTTAAACGACGGCACACAAGGAACAAGCACAGGGGGGGGATGGATGGATGAGATGGGATGGGAGATGGCGGATGGCGGATGGCGGATGGCGGATGGGGCATTTGGGGGATGGGGGCGGGCCTGTCGGCACTGGTCGAGGGTGGATTCTATTGGCCCCAGGTGGTGGTGGTGGATGGATGCCCGTCGTCTGGGCAGTTGTCCCTTGTCATTGTCAGGTGAGCGGCGGCGGCGGCCCATGGGAAGGGAGGTAGGTGCCAACAGCAAATACTGGAGGCCGGCAAGTCGGGAGCTTTTGCGGCGGCTGCTGCGGCGTAGTTTTGGGGGTTTTGGCTGGGCGCGCCGCGGGTTTTTTTCGTCTCGTATACTACTACGTAGCAACCGACGGCGTGGGTTGCGGTGGATGGTGGGGGCTATTTTCTTTTTTTTCTTTCTTTTTCTTTCTCTCCTGCCTAGATCGGTATCAGGTGTGTATTTAGGTGGTATTTTATCGTATGTGGGTTTTTTTGTGTCGTTATTTTTTTTTTTTCTTGCCTCCCGAACTGCATGGCATCCGTGGAGGACCAAAAAGCGGGTGGCCGCTGGATATGCGGCCGTAAATTGCGGCCCAGGCAGGGGAAGGCAGGTCGGGACCTGGTGGGAGCGCATGCCATTTTTTTGTGCCATGTACTGTGCGTGTGTGTGTGTGTGTGTGCGTGTGTGTGTGTGCTGTGCTGTGCCCCTTGGCCGCACGAGAATTGCCGTCCCAAATACCAGTTACGGCCTAGGTAGGGCAGGCAGGCAGGCGGGCAGGCAGGGTAAGGGCGTATGCAGCCAACGAACAAGCATGGGGAGACACATGCAATGCACGCACGCAGCGCAGTCCGGTCCCGCACGCCCCAGCCAGCAGACCAAAGACTTGGGGCGCCAGCTCTGGGCGCGTTTCCAATACCGCAACAACCTGTTTGCTTGCTGCCGTCGCGCCCAGGTTGCACCACATACACAGCCTGAACAGAACAGAACGGCAGGTCGGCGGCGCAGGCGGCGCGTTGTTTGTTGGTTCCCTCTTTTTTTTGAGCCTCTCGGGACTCGGTCACTCTCTGACGCTGGCGTGGGTACGATACAATCCAGGCAGAAAACGGATGGACAATGACATCAATGATGGATCCTTTCCGATTTCCACACCTCTTGTCTATTGTCTCGCTTGCTTTTTGAAGGCATGTCGGTATCCGTTATGTACCTGCGTGGGGCAGAGACGAGATCGATGGATTCATGTGTGATGAGTGGTCATCCGGTTAGGTTTGTCGGTTGACGGGAACCAACGACATTTGATCCTAGGTTGGTCCTTGTTGCTCTTTGCAACTGCAGCAACGGCGATACCAGGAAAGCAACTTAACCTACCCCTAACACGGCGGCGAGCAAAGAGGGGTCGGAGGAGGAGGGGAGGTGGTCTGGCTGATGACTTCTCTCTCATTCTTACAGCCAGGCCAAGGCTGCCTCCACCCTCCCTTTCGGATGGGCCCCGGGGCGTGGTCGTGGCCGTGGCCTTTCAGAGGGCGTCTGTTGCCGCCGCCGGGGCATGAAAAGAGCATGCTTAGCCTCTAGTGCCAGGATCTTTTTTGGACCCAGGTCGCATCCGCAATGCGCCCTTCGTAGCTTGCTGGCTCGGGTTGGGGTCCCAACAGCAAAAAAAAGCTCCGAACACCGGCCGAGAGAACTCTCCGCAGACATGACTCCGTTTCCTTGAAACTCGACGCCGGCATATTGCATGCAATGCAAAAAGTTTGGATGACAAGGCGCTAGGGGCGGTGGGCGTTCTTGATGATCAAATCCGGTTGAGAATCTTGTGTATTTTGGCTTTTTGATGGGCGACAGGCATCCGTCGCAGAGGGGTACGTGCACCCGTCAAACCCTTCTCTCCACCACTCAACTCTCTTCTCCATGCAGAAGCAGCTGCAGCGCACAGACTGTATGCCATCCGGGTCTGGTCCATGACTGGGGTCCCATCAAATCAGGTACCCGACCCACACCTCCATCCCGCCCGCCCGACGGCGGCGGATGGGCCGTGCGTCCGTTAATGCTGCCTTTTTCAATTCAATGTGCAGCACTTGCTCTCCGTTTTGTTCACCATCCATCTACTGTCCTTATCCACCATCCAGCCAAGAGTTGGGGGTCTCCCCTCCCTGTCTGGGCGTGGGCTTTTTTTTCATTTGCACCCTGTATTGCACTTTGATGCACGCCGGTATTGCGATCAATGCCCTGCCCTGCCCGCCTGCAATGATTTTCGCCGACGATCGGCGGGGCTCTTTGATTTGAGAGATGAGGGCCGACGAGGAGGAGTGAGTACCGCTCTGCTCACCAGTCCGCCCTTACCTACCTTTCTGCTGCTCTTTCCGCTCGATGGCTTCCGAGGACGGTCAGCCCCGTCACGGAGCAGTTGCATAGCTGCACACACGCTCTCTTTATGTCTGCATATACAACACACAACACAATACATACAACACGGCGAGCAGCCCGTCGAGAGGGTCCTGTTCGTCAGCGTGGATGGACCCATAATGGTGCTTCTGCTCGAAAGTCTTGGCCTTCGTACCCCCCTTACTGGCGTGCCTTAGCTCCAATGCCAGGGGCCCAGCTCTGAGTGCTGCATATCCCAGGACGCAACCGCCAACCGTTACCACACCCGCGCAACCCGCGCAACTTTTCACTAAGCGCTAGGCCGGATCAGGAGAGGAGCCAGCTGCTCTCTTCGGCAGGATTGGCCCTCGGAACCATGGAAACGACCCTTTTTTTTTTTTTTTTTCCCTTCCCCTCCTCTCCATCCTCCGTTCGGCATGGTTCAAGCAGCGCCCCTAAACCCAAGCGGCCATAGCCGGTGTATGGATCTTGTGCTATGTGCGATGGGTTGCAGCCTCCGGATCATGGAAGGAAGCGCGTCTTTTTCTTCAAGGTTCCATGCTAGTAGGGAAGTGGAGAGAGGGTGCAGAGATGGCGCCTGGCGCTACCAGGACAAACTCGGCCCTGGATAATTACCCATCCGACACCGATCAGCAACCGATTTCATATCATAACCCTGCCAGGTACGACACATGCGTGGCCCCAGGGCCCCCGTTTCCGCCCAGAGAGGTATGTGCATCCCATCCCTACATGCGCATGTCTGCCCGACCGGGCGGCGGCCAAGGGAGGTAGGAGAGATAGGAGGAGGGGAGGAAGGGAGAGAGAACGGGGAACCTGGCTTGGCCGGCCCCCCTGAAGGCCAAGCTTTCTTTTTACGAACGGGGCTGCTCGCAAATCAAAACTGTGACATTGATGTGTTCTGTCTTCTCGTTGGGGAGATGCCACTCGATCCCTTGCCTGCCTGCCGGGACCTTCTCGGGTGCGCGGCAAGGCGGCTGGATGAATATGGATATGGAGCAATAGACTACTGCCCCGCCTGATGCACTGACAGATGGGGATGTGCATATTTGTGTTGTAACCCACTGGCTGTCACATATGACATATGGTTTGTTTTATTCCCTTTTCGGCCTCTTCAGCGTCCATTGGTCAAGACTGTGTGTGCTAAGCGTGTGAAATTGGAAGAAAGTCCCCGGGCAATGGGGATATCGAAAGAAATGAAATCACAGA
The DNA here is from genome assembly GCA_003049465.1 of Magnaporthiopsis rhizophila. Taxonomy (NCBI): domain Eukaryota; kingdom Fungi; phylum Ascomycota; class Sordariomycetes; order Magnaporthales; family Magnaporthaceae; genus Magnaporthiopsis; species Magnaporthiopsis rhizophila. The sequence continues at coordinate 162,634 of PYSS01000090.1, read as the reverse complement.
AGGGGTAGACAAGGAAAGGGAGAGAAGAGGATCACACCTGCACTGTTGTTGATCGCCGACCTGAGACCATCAGCGCCTGCGGTACGGTCCAGCCCGCAGTTTGTTGACTTGGATCTGCGTAAGTTCTTAGTAATTTGTTCATTTTATTTTATTTTCCTTCCGCCTTCTCAGCCACGAGAATCACGAGCGGGTTGAACCGACTGTAAATCATGCATGGTACCTTTTTTTCAACTCTTTCTTCTTTCTCTTCATAGACGCCGATGTCATGGTGTGTTCACGTTATTTCCTTTTGAGGGTTTCGGTGAACCCGCCCGTCCGTCCCCGGCCTGCCGAGGCCAAAATGGAAAAGGACTTAACGTCCACGGCCTTGTATTTGACCCCAACTTCCACTTTCCATCACTGTGGAGCCTGCGCGGCCTGCACGGTTCGTGTGTTGATATGTGCTGTGCTGTTTGATGTGGTGGACGTTCGGAAAGAGGCACGGCGCATGGAGCAATGCAGTGCAGCCCAGCCCAGCCAGGGGCGGGCGCCCGCACACCCCCTTGTCCCCTGTCCCTTGGCCCCTTGTCCCTTGCTCCTCCTCCTCACTTCGACCACGCAACACTGCTCGCCAGCCAGCAGTTTCTCTCTGTGCTCCCCCATCGTCGTGGGGCTAACCGCCCTTTGCGTTCAGGCACGGGGAAGAGGTGTTTTTTTTTTTTTTTTTTTTTTTTTTTTTGCCAAGAGGGTGCATGTTGTTGCTCGGTAGCTGGTCCGTGTGCATTGATTGTCCTGGTTTCGATTTTGACGCAGCCGCAACACCCCGGCAGCAGCAGCAATACAGCAGCAACAACCACGGTCTGGTAGCATCGAGAGCGGGCAGACAAAAAAAATGCACATNCTTGTCCCTTGCTCCTCCTCCTCACTTCGACCACGCAACACTGCTCGCCAGCCAGCAGTTTCTCTCTGTGCTCCCCCATCGTCGTGGGGCTAACCGCCCTTTGCGTTCAGGCACGGGGAAGAGGTGTTTTTTTTTTTTTTTTTTTTTTTTTTTTTTTTTTTTTTTTTTTGTTTCATTCCGTCGACCTGGAACCCAGAAACGTCCGTATTCCCCTATCATCCCACACTACCGCCACTGACGGCGAACCTCCACAAGGGGTATCGTATCTGTAGCCAGCCCTTGCTGCTGCCAGGCAACCTGAAGCAGCCATGGAGATACAGGAGATCAGCTCAAAGGAAGGCTAGGCGGTTTTTCTAATGGGGGAGCTGGCTTGGCTTGGCACCCGTCCGAGGCTGTTCTGGCAGGTCCGGTGAGCAGCCGTGGCTGAAGGGCACCCATGAAAAAGGGAAGCCTGCGCCGCCTGTCGCATCTCGCGTTTCCTACATTTGGCCCGGCGCCTTTCCCTTCCTGGCAACCGTCTTCTTTTCCTCGCTTGTGTGGCTTCCATGCTCGAACAAACTCGGATCGTTGTGTGCTGACTGGCTCGCGTCAAATCCAGGCAAGTGCTAATAGTGCTAATGGATAGCACCAGATGGTGCGGGATATGGATCGCAGGGCAAGGACAGGGCAGGGCATAAGCAAAACAGCAGGCATAAAAATAACAATCAATAATCGTGGAGAGAAGGATGACTATCTTCGATGGATTGCTGGATGGATCGGATGGCGGACGGCCTTCTCTCGGCTGACTCCTTGCCCCTTGTTCGGCCTCTGCTCATTGGCCTTTTGCCCTTCTCTTCTCTTCTTCTCTCTCTCTTTTTGTCTCCGCCGCAACTCAGCCCAGCATGGAACGCGTAAATGCCAGGGCATCCCCGGCGAGCCTTAGTGCCCTGGCAGAAAAAAAAAAAAAAAAAAAACATCGCCGTCTGCGCGGCCTGTCACGTAAGAGAGAGAGATGGAAGGGGCGTTCTGAAGGCCGCCGTCGCGAGCATGCATGGCGCTTTTTTTTTCTGCGTTGCCTTTTTGGCCCGAAAGCCCCACTCTTTCCTCAACGCCAACCAACGGCTGGTCCTTCCATGCTGGAGGTAGCGGCAGGTACATCCATCCACTAGGTTGCCCCAGAGAGTGGAGCTCAACCATGGACCACACAGGCTGCACGATGGCCCTTTCCTTTCCCGTCTTTCCTGCCGCGACCTGCACCACCTTCATCTGTTCCTTCCTGCCCCTGTCGGATGGCCCCAGACCGGCGCGTCCTTCGACTCCATCTTCAGGTCGGCTCGGCCTGCTACATCATTTCCCCCAGCGGACAAGACTGTGTTTTCTCTCTCGGAGTCCCGGACACCACCAGCGCCAGCCCAGCCCAGCACAGGGCACAATGCGACTTGACCAGGGGCGCAAGAACCACCAGACTCTAGGCCCAGCCGGTGTTTGTGTGTGTCTGTGTGTGTCGTCGCTCCACCGTGGGCGCTGAGGGTGTGGGCAAGAAGGCCCTGCCTCGGTGCCCCAGACCGTCCAGTCAATCAATCGGCGGTCGTGATCACACCAACAAGCGTGCAGCTCACTCGCCCACTGCCCAGGCCCCGCCCTCGTGGTCCTGCCATGCCCGCCTGCATCGGCGCCGTCGTGGTCGTTTAGATCTCTGTCGTCCTTTTTTATCGGCTCCCCCCCCCCCGAGCTACCTTGGATCGGTGGTAGGCACGCCTATCTAGGTCTAGGTCTAGGTGCTGACCTCGGCGGCTTGCTCAAGCTACCTATCTACCGACCAACCAACCTAGCTCTCTCCGTCATCCGGCTGTTTCCTCTCTATTCCTTTATTTTCCCATATTGCCCTTGCTTCTCTGCTTCATCCCACTCTGGCGGACGACAGCTCGTCCCCCACCAGACAAGGGGGAAAAAAAAAACGAAAGAAAAAGGAAAAATCCAAAAAAGAACCCACCCCGTGCTCTGTTACCTCCGGTGGTCTTCCTGACCCCAAAAATCCGACAGCACCCAGCCCTTACTGACCCGTGTTATTGAGTGGTGTGTGCAAAAGAGAGTGTGTGCCCATGCCCAGCGTCCAATCCGGTGGCTGCTTTGCCCCATCCCCTGCCCACGCCCTTGACCCCTGCCCGGTACCTTATCCTATGTACCTAGCAGGGGATCACACACACTCGCACACCCCCCCTCCGCTCGCTTTCTCGTCCTGCCCCCTCTCCTTCCAAGTGGGGAGCATGTCGTCTGCCATCCCAGCGTCCTCCCGACTCCGTTAACCCTCGTCGGGTACTTAGGTCCCATGTTAGGCACGCCTGGCCTTTGCGTCCGCCGTCTACAGCCTCCCAAGGGCCCACCACCCTCCACATGCCTGCTCGCCGTGCGTGGGATTTATCATCTCGAGGGGGTCCCGCCTTGCCCAGTATCCCGAGTCTGCAGAGCGGCGTCTGTTTCCATGCAGCTGACCTCTTCATCGGTCGAATCGAGGCTCTTTTCCCGCTTGCTACCGTGGTAGATATTCGATATCGACACACATTCCTCCTGGTCTTTCCTCCTACTTTGTTGCTCACCCGCCTGCACCTGATACTCTCCTTGGCCCAGACTGGACATCCCCTCCCATCTCGACTTACTGCTCCACACGGTCCGAGTAGAGAAACGGACAGACGGACAGAACAGAACAGAACATCTGCATGCGTCGTGGCTATGGTCTGCCCTGCCGCCCATCTGCGCCACCAACAACTGAGACGACTAGACCGCCACCAAACCACCAGCCGTAGCCAGGCCTCTGCGCCCATCTGAACTTGGACTACTTGACCAAAGCCTCACCGCGACTAGGACGGACCGGACGGACGAACTGAAGGAGGCCCCAAGCACGCGAAGCCGCGCGCGCGCGCAAGGCACTCCGTCCCTTCGCCCGTCAGGTTCCCGGCCCCGACTGCTGGAGAGTGATCTTTGCCCGGAGTCCCGATAGTAAATCTGGCCGCCCCATCTCCATCCATCGGGCAGCTTCTGCCACTGCGCATCATGCATCATCAGGTTATTGGGACCACCGGCATGTCGCCCGAGGGACACATCTCCCCGGACCACAACGGCTTCGGCGGCGGCGGCGGCGGCTCCAGCTCCGCCACGGGTCAACACTGGGTCGACATGTCGCCGTATGCTCAGACAGCGCCCATGCATGATTACAGCACTAGCTACGCCTTCGGCCTGGGTTCTATGCCCCATGCGCTGCCGTCAGAGTCTATCGCGAGCCGGATGCCTCCACCTCCGCTACCGCTGCCGCCGCCGCCTCGCCTGCTTCAACATCAACACCAGCCCCAGCATCCGCATCAGAATCAGGGCCATCCGCATCTTCACCCACTGATCATGCCGTCAAATCCAACCTGGCCGAGCCAACTGACGAATCCAAGCAGCTACTCGGCGCCTCCTGTCACCATGCCACCGCCCCTCGGGGTCCAGCTGAAGACATCAAAGGTGCCAACCTCTCATACCCCTACGACCCCGCGAAAGACACTCAACAACGAAATTCGCCGGGAAATGTGCAAATTTGCCGAGGAAAACCCTCTCCTGAAACAAACCGAAATAGGGAGTCGCTTTGGTGTAGAGCGAAGGTTGGTTTTTTCTTTTTCTTTGTCTCTACCTCTCCTGTGACCGAAACCACGCCCTTTTGCTCCGTCTCTCCTTGTCGCCGTGGCCAAGCGCTGCTCCACCTCGCGGCTGGCGACGGAGGTGAAATATGTCCAAAGAGGATGTTATTGTTATTCATCATCAGCTCTGCCGCGCACACATGGTTCACGAAAAAAATATCCTAACTCCCTCCTCACAACTAGCACCGTCTCCAAGGTTCTGCGTAACAAGGACAAATACCTGAACCCTGATGATCGAGCCGAGTCACCAAGCAAGCGAACCTTCAAGGGGAAGTCGGCCGACGTTGAGAAGGCACTCGTCAACTGGTTTCGCAATACTGCGACGCGGGGAGCGCCCGTGACTGATCAGGACATCAGGAATCAGGCCCGCTTCTTTTCACAGACGGTCGCGGGCTCGTGTGATGGGCTGCTCAAACAACTGTCGACCTCGACGGGCCTCAAGGTGTTCAAACAGAAGAACGGAATGATGACCGGACCGAAACTACTACGGAGGGCCTCCGAAACCAATATCCCCCACAGCGCAGCGACTGCTGGCCTAGGCCTGAGTGGCATGCCCTCAATGTCTCCGGCATCCCCGCATCCTACCGCCCAGCCATCGCCGCTCTCGGCCAACCCCGGAAAGAGTGACGACGAGGAAGGTGGCGGCAGCAGTCTTATGGACTTTACCTCGGATAGTGGTGCGTATATCTTTGTGCCCACAATCACTTTCTACACTTTTTTTTTTCTTTCCCACAGTACATCCCGTCAAGAAAAAGTTCCCCCTTTTTGCTCTAACATGGCACACAACACGGCAGACATGCGCCCAGCGACCTTTACCTTCTCGCCAGACCCGAACTCTGGCGGTGGATTCCTAACTGATCCTGTCAGGGGCGAAGCTCCTGGCAGCTCCAACTTTCAGCGACCGCGGAGCCAAACGTTCCCGACGCTCGACATCGAGCTGATGAACCAACCGTCACAGGCCGAAGACCCGCTTTCTCCTAAATACCAGTGTGCCGTTTCGACAGGCCCATCGTCAGCAATCGATTCCCCAATGAATGAGATACTGGCCCAGCCGTTTCCCATCGACACGACCGTGACTTCACCGCGCCTCCACCGGAGCAGCAGCGCTAGCAGCCTTGCCCAGCGCGCCAGCAGCACTCCGGTAGTGAATGGAACGGCCCCGACTCCCAAGTCTGGGTCCTCGCCCAGCTCGCCAACGCAGGAGGATGCCCGCAGAGCGGCCGACACGCTGCTGTCGTTCATCCAACAGAACGTCGGATCTCTGATTGACCACAACGATTACAACTACGTGGCACGCTTAACAGAGAAGCTACGTCTGCACCAACCCCATATAATCAAATCGAGTACACCACAGGCCATGATGGGGGGCCTTTCGCGCATCCCCGAGGGCGAGACTGAGGTGACGAGTGTACCGCCAGGCTCCATGTCCATGGGTCCGGTCAAGATTGAGCCGACAACAATGGCTGCATGACTCCAGGGGGGCTGGTCGCCTTTTGCTTGTTATCTCTTGACCAGCACACCTAACGAGGGACGTGAAAAGCCCTTTCCTTCGCTGCACAACCGACACGATACCACTAGCATATTTTATCATATTTATTTTCATGTGTTTATTGATATTATTATTTTCTTTGTCTCTTCTCTCTGTTTATTGCATCAACAACGTACCTCTCTTCTTCTAATTACATCCAAAACATCCCGGGCGCCCATGGCACCACGATACATAGACGCTCACGCATATACCCCCCCACACCCTTCATCCCGAAGCGACCCTGTGGTCAGACATATGCCCACTGGAGGCTTATTTCCTTGGGTAGTCAATCTCCGGCATCATCGATCTCGGGCAAGAGTTCCTCCGCTCACGCGAATCCGCTGTCCTAACAACACAACAACATGTTTCCATCTGCTGCTAAGTTTTTGCTACATTTTCTATTTTATTTTCAAGCATTTACCTTTCTTATTCTCGTCATTTTCCCCCATTTATTGTTTAATTCCATCTCGACCAAACATATTTGGCCTAGTACCGTCTGTCACATTTTACCCTTGCTATTGTTCGCACTGGTTTTCTCCCTGGCAAGCATTAGCTCGGGCACGAATACCGCCGAGCTGCAAAGCATGGTTCTGCCATGTTGTACTTGGAAATGAGAGGGTGCGGCAACACACGGATAAGAGAGATCTTGGCGCCTCAGGGCTTTCAAATGTCGTTGGTTGGATGGGATTCACTCAGGTAACATATATTGGCCTGGGTCGAGGCATAAACAGTGGGCGGATAGGTAGGCTCGTGACTCGGCGAAACCGGCTTGAGAATACAAACATTGTCGGCGTCACAATTTCTCCTACCCATCCATCCGCACAAGCGGTGAAAAAAGTTGGATCTGCGTCACTGTTTTCTTTTTTTTTTTTTTTTTTTTTTTTTTTTTTTTTTTCGGTTTTTTTTTTTTTTTTCTTTTCTTTTCCCGAGTTTCAAGATACCCCCTTCTCGGCACTTGGGAGTGCGAGCAAAGGAGGCCAGGGGACTCGGTTAAACCCCGAGCAGAGCACCACTTCCAAGGCCGTAGGGTGAGTTAGTAAATGACTGAGTGAGTGCAGCTGCCCCTCCTGGCGGCGGTGTGCCTGCTTCGCTTGGGTATGGGGCAGTGGTGAGAAAAAAAAGGCGGTCCAACCAGCAGAGGCAGAGAAAACAGCAGCCAAGCAAAGTTCTCGTAGACGGACGGTGTCTAGGTGGTTTTTTTGGCCAGCTCCTCCCCTCTCCTTCCATCAGACCCGACCCGCCGGCGGATTTCACAATCTACATGTACATGTACGGCCAGCCATTCAAAGTCACTCCGCATCGATCGAGGAACGGGGGCAACCCCTCCTCTCATGCGATATTTCCCGACGGTCCCCGCAGGGTATGCCAGCCTACCTTTCTTTGTTCGTTGACGCTTTGCTGTCATGATGCACCGATGCACTACACGGCTCCCAATGAAAGATTCTGAAAAAAGACACCGGATACCAGACCGCCCACCCCCGCTGAGGGGTGGGCAGGTGGGTGAGTGGGTGTGGTGTGGTGTGGTTCGAGGACTTGTATATAGTGGGGAAGAAAGAAAAAGAGGTGAGAGCGATTAATATCGAAATCGCCTCTCTGGTTTCTTTTTCTGAAGGCGACGACATTTTACTTGCTCAAGACGATTTTTGCCGAGAAAACCCAAAAAGTCTAAGTTCCCCCACGAAGCGGGATTATTATAGTGGGTAATAATAATAATGCTGAGGGAAGAAGGGAAAAAAAAGGGGGATCTTGCGTCATGTGAGATTCGGAGAGTGATGGGTCGACTTGACGACATGGCGGCCGCGGTTGAGGCCGCATAGCCGTGTGCAAGGTAGCCCGACGGGGCGTGCCTTTTTTTTTCTTCTTTTTTTTTTTTTTTTTTTTCCCTCCTTGGTCGAAGCTTGGCTGGCTAGCTTGGCTGCTAGCTCAGCCTCTCGGCCCAAAGGTCGACAACACCGCGGTCGGCCAATTCGGGTATCAGGCGGACAAGCAGCAGCTCAAGGACGCCATAGATGAGGTGCTTGTTGCAGTAGGCGTCACCAAAGACGTCGAGAATCCCCGACTCGATCTCGGCCGTGATTCGCTCGTCGTCTGGACAGCTGCCAGGGGTGGCAGCAGGGGATCCACTGGTGGTGGCCCCGGCGCGGCTAGTGCTCATATGATCAGCAGCACTGCTGCTAGCGCCGGTGAGATTAGACGTTGCCTGCCGTTGCTGCTCCTGCTGCCCAGGTGGGGGCATGGTCGGCCTCGTCTGGCTCTCGGGGCTACGGTCTGGCGGTGAAGCATCTCGTCCGGTGTCCGGACCGGTCCGCAGCAGAATCGAGGAGCCCTTGCCACTTTGGGTTCCGCCAATGTTGCTGCGGCCGTTGCCAAAGTACAGTCTCCGTACGCCATTCGGGATCAGAGACCGAAGGGAGCTAGCGCTCCTGCGTCTGAGTGCAAGGAGCTCCTGCTCGGACGAGGGTGGGAACAGGGACTGGGTGCCCATGGCATTGTTGGGGAACATGGCCCCTCGCAGGGTGCGCAAGAGTGGAGGCAGCTTGGCCGGGTTTAGCAAATGGCGGATGATGGCATAAGAAGCGAGCCTAAAGTGGTGGTACCGTGACGATCAGCTACTTGGTAGAATGAATGTATCAAGAGCGAGCAAGGAGCGAATGGCGCGTGGGGGAGGGCTGACGAGCAGGGACTGGGCGAAAAGGAGCGACGACGGCATGGGGCGGCAGAGAGTCTCGGTTGAACAAAACGGGCAATGTGTTGTGGAACAAGGGCAACGTTATACGTTATGTGGGCACCAATGGATGGCGTCCCTGGAGCCCTGGCTCGGAAGAGTTGGAGCGCCAGAGAGAGAAAAAGAGAGTAAAAGTCCTCGTCGCACACTGTGCAGACACCATGGCTTTCCCTATCTGCTCATATTAGGCAAAGTGAACAAATGAGAGGACGCGAATGCGTTATGCACAAGGGGCGGGGTGCAGGAAGACGGTATGGGATTCAGAAGTGTGAGTGGCTGCTGGAGGAGGGGTTGATTGGTTGGTTGGTGTTGGGAGTGGGCGGGTGGAGGGTGGGAGAGTGACGAGGTTGCACATCGACAGAGCAAGAGCAGTGCCGTGGGTGATTTGATGCTGGGCCAGGGCCATGTCTCGCTCCCATGCGAGAGCAAAAGTGCCGATCGGATAGAGAGGCCGGTAAAAGGCAACGTCGAACAAGGCCTCGGACCGGTCATGGTCGTGTTCATGCTTGGAGGGCAAGGGCGTGGATGCAGGAGACGGGGTAACCATGCATCACGCTTCTCTGACTGGCTCGTTTCTCGCGATGATGGATGTCGTTCGTCCGGGCAGGGTAGACAGGTGATGAGTTTTGTCAGCGAACGCCAGCCTGCCGTTGGAGGGTTGCATGGCCCAAGGCCTGGCGAACCGTGGGAGGGACAATCTTCATCCTAACGGATCCCTGCAGGACGCTGCATGGGACAGCAGGGGTCCCTGGCCCAGCCCGGCGCGTAAATGAGGCTCGCGGATGGCCAGGCCAGGCCCGAGCCCCGCACCGAGTCCTGGAGCAATGAAGCTGCAGCACCCGTCGGCCGCCAGCTCATTGGCCCGCCAGCCGGCTGGCTGCGTCGCACCTGGAGAGGAGGACGCCGCTGGTGCTTGCCTTTCCCGGCTCCATGCCGTGCCTGGCTGGGACTCCATTGCAGGGATGCTTGCGGCGGGCGACGATACCGAGCCAGGCCGCTTTTTGGTCGCGGATTGGCGGGCGCGCATCTCGCATCGCGAATTCCCGTGACATATCATGGCAGAATAGGAAATCCATCAGAAAAGAAGTAATTCGGAAAAAAGAGAGATGGTTGGATGCCCGTGTGAGCGTGGTGGTCATGGTGATGAAGGACGGGGAGGGAGTGTGCATGAGCGAGCGAACGAACGAACGAGTCAAGGCCTGGTGTGGGCGACTGTGAGAGAGAGTGGACGCGAACCAGTTGTGTGTGGCCCATTTGGGGGAGACGAGAAGCAGCTTGCTTCGTTGAGCCAGTCACTGGGCGGCCCTTTCCACCACCTCATCTCCACCCCTTCTTCACAAGCCCGCTATGTCCGTCCGTACGCGTGCGGAAACCCGATACGCGCGAGGAGTGAGAGGGTGTGAAGGGAATGACTGCATAGGTTAGGGGGAAGAATGCGGGAAAATTTGCCATCGGGGCATATGAATGGAGGAAGCCGGGAGGTCAAGTGACCTGGGCTGCATGCGGCGTCTCCGGCCGTGTATGCAGGAGGGCACGAACCAAAACGGAGGAGGAGGAGGGGGCGTGTGAGGAAATGGGGAGATGACGGGCTGCATTGTTCTGTCCCTACCTGTCCAAGGGGCCGTCGAGGCCGGCCAGCTGGCCAGGGCCCGCGACGAGCATCCACTGAGCCAGCGAGAGGCAGCCGCGGAGCCAGGGCATGCGCGCCTCCACCTCGAGCAGATTCGACGCTGCCGTCCAGATTCTGAAGGCGGCCACGGGCACCTTGGCCCTGGGTCGCCGAGGCTGGGGCGCCTTCTCCGCCGTAGCTGGTGATATTGGCGTCCCCACCGCCCATGGTGCTGTTGTGACCGAAACTCCCTTGCCGCCGTGACTGGCTTGGGCAACACCAAGGCGAGACGGAACTGAACGGTAGTTGGCCAGGGTCACGACCAGGGCACGTAGGAGCGCAAATGCGAGGAACCCTGTGTGCATAATGGACCAAAACAGCTGCTGAAGCGACGCGGCCCAGCCAGCCGCCATCGGCCTGGACTTTGGTTGTGCCGGGGCTGCTGCCGTTGGTGCTGTGGTTGCGGTTGTGGTTGGTGGCATTGCCGAGGATGTCCTTGTCGGTGTTGGCGGCGCAGGTTGTTGCCTCGTGTCCGAGACGAGCGCAGGGGCGGTGGCAGCATCAGGCCTAGGCTTCTTCTCCTGGCCCTTTCCCCGCGCCATCAACGCTATGAGTTCCCAAATTAGCCACGGCTCAGATAGCTTCCTGGCGATCACTCCGCCGATGATCAGCTCGGAGAGGATCTGGCCAACCAGGGCCGTCAGGCACGGATTCTCCAGGTCTTCGGTGGGGAGCAGGACCGCTAGCACGCCCTCGACGAGCAGCTGGCGATAGGCAGACTCGTTGGCTGCCTGCTCCTTGGCCGCGGCCGCATCCGACGGGACGGGCGACAGGGCAGGGGTTGGCCATAGCGAATGGTAGACGCTGCGAGGGTTCGCATCGAGCGGAGGGCGGACTATTGGTCTGTGGGCAATGCGATATGCTAGCGAGGCAGCACGCTCCCCTCGGTCAGCCATCTGGTGCGGGCACACCCCCTCAATACATGGATGCATCAGCCAGGCAGGCCAGCACACGCACCATCGATGTGCCTGCTCAATAGCTCGGGCAGCTCGTCCAACAGCAGGCTCTCCAGGTCCACCTTCCTCAGCCGCTGCTCGAGGGCGCGCGTGCAGTGGGCGATGACCTGGACGATCTCGGCCACAAAATCGTCGTCGGGCGTGATCTTACCATACCACGTCTGGACAAAGTCGCGAAGCACGATGGCGATGATGGCGTAGAGCTGGAGGTCGACGTCGTTGCGGCTGGTCAGGGGCGGCAGGAGGTCCTCGATGCGGGCCGGAGAGCGGCCCTTGTCGCCGCCGCCGCCGCCGCCCTGCTGGGGGCAGAGGGTGCGTCGGATGAGGAGGGTAGTCGCGCGCTCCGACAGGGGGTCCGACCCTGGCGCGGCTCGTGCGGCCGCCCGACGCGGCTGCGGGGGTCCCCCGGGCCGCTGACGGACGGGTGTGGCGGCCTCTTGCTGGCCCGTGTTGCCCGACTGCGTTGTTGTTCCCCGACTCTTGCCCCTGCTCGGGCCCGTTGACGCCAGAGACTCGGCGCTGCTGGCGGGTGCGGTCGGGACGGCCTTCTTGAGAAGCGGCGTCGGCTCTCTTGACGGCGGTGCTGCTGCCCCAGTTGTCGCCATGGCAGGCAGGCAGACCGACCGACAGGCAAACAGGCACACTACTTGCTGCTGCTCTGCTCCGATGGCGTGGGGAAGACGGCGGGCATGATTTGGGGGACTAGGCGACGACAGATGCTTGCTGCTTGGCGGCGCCGACAGCGGCTGTGGCAGTTTCGTCGTGAGCGGGCGGTTGACGTTGGTCTCGTTGAGTCAGTGGTGCAACTGTGGTTCTTGGGTGGCGAACGACGGCCAATTGAGTCAAGAATAGCGCGGGCCTTTCGGCGCAGTGGGTGTGGTGGGGCTCTCTCAGTGCAGCCAGCAGCTGTGGATCGAGGTATTGAACGCCGAATGTAGCCAAAGGCGACTTCATACGTATATGATGATATGATATTAATTATTTTTGTTATCCAGCCCTTCTACGCGTTAGCGAAGCCCATATTCTAAGACCTATCCTTTTCCGCCTTGTCCTTCTCGGCCGGCACGACTTCGCTGCTTTCAATTTCGCCTCTAAGCCCCAGGGACGTCCTCCTTGGCAGCGACAGCCTCCGCTCCAGCGTCCACCGCCTCTCCAGCTCGTCTGCCTCCACAACCGCCTCGTCCTCGTTCACAATCTCGTTGTTGGTGCGAAGCCTTTGCTCCACATCGGCTGCCTCTGCTGCGTACTTGCACTTGGCCCGGATTGGCGCGCCGTACTTCCAAAACAAGAAGGGAAACGGCAGGCAGAGCAGAGCCAGGAACGCCGGCACCGAGCTGGCCCAGTGGATGCCCAGGTTATGATACATTTCTGTTTGCAACGCGAAAGCCTGGTCAGCACGGCACACCAATGCAACCTAGGTAGGTAGGTAGGTAGGTGGGTAGGTATCTGATGGGTCTGGATGACTTACGGGTTGTAAAGAGAGGAAAGGCCGCGCCGAAAAGCGATCGCAACACGCTGTTGGCAGCAAGAGCAGATGCCGCGAAAACGGCATACGAGTCGATGAGATAGTTCTGTCGAGTTTTGTTTTTTTGGCTTGTCAGTTGGTGTATCCGGCAACCGATTACATGCCACGTGAAGCCGGAGACGCAAAACCTACAAGGAGCGACAGGAACACGAGCACGAGGCCCGCGGCGAAAAAGCCCGAGCCGACGATGGGGACAATGAAGTGCACCTCGGGGCCGTTGGTCCAAGCGAACCAGAACAGCCCGATGGGCAACAGGACCGAGCCGAGGATGGCGGGCGGCAGACGAGCCTCGGGGGGCACGTTGCCGTCGTACTCCTTGACCAGCCTGGAATAGCGCCGGTTGTCGAAGGCGGCGTAGGCTACAGCGAGGATCATGCCGACGGCGATGCCAATGAAGGCCAGGCCGCCCACGCCGGCGCTCCAGCCGCGACCCTGCTGGAACACAATGGGGAAAGCCGCGAACATCATGTACATGGTGCCGTACACAACGGCCATGTAGATGGTGGTCAACAGCACGATGGGCTCGCGGAAAAGCAGCACCCAAGGCCGCGACAGCGCCACCTTGAACCTGGCCGCCATGCTCTTCTGGGGCTGGAGCATGTCCGGCCGTGAGACGTGCACCTTGCCGGTCAGCTTGGTGAGCATGTCGGCCCGCTTGCGCAACAGCACCGGAGCATAAGTCTCGGGCACAAAGAGCGAGACGGCGATCCAGAGAACGCCCGTGAAGGCCGCCATCAGGCCCGCCACCCACCGCCAGCCGGCGGCCTGGGCCAGGAAGCCGCTCGCGATGGGTCCGACCGAGGGCCCCAGGAACGGAGCCGCAGCAAACACGGCCGTCGCGAAGCCGCGCTCCTCGGCGGAGAACATGTCGGCGAGAACGCCACCGGAGTTGGTCAGGGGCGACGACCCGAAGACGCCTGCAAAGAAGCGGAGCACAATCATGCCCGCCATGTTGGGCGCCACCGCAACTCCAGCGTTGAAAGCAGTCAGGGCAAGGTAGGTGAAGACGAACAAGATCTGTCTGCCGTAAAACTCTGCATCACACGAAAAGAGAGAAGAGTGTCAGTTTCGAGCCACGCCAGAGAGGACTCGGCCAGCCAGAGCCAGAGCTGTGTGGGACAATGAACAAAACTGACCAGACAGGGGCGCCCAGAGCAGAGGGCCGACGGCAAAGCCAACAACGAACAATGAGATTCCGAGGATGGTGATCTCGACAGAGACGTGGAACTCGCGGATGATGTCAAACACGCCACCCGAATAGGCAGAGCTCGCGAAGGCAACGGCCAGGGTGGCAAAGGCGTGGAGGATGGTGAAGGCCCATTTCTTCCAGCGCGGAAAATTCTGGGCGTTGTGGGGGTCGTCGGGCAGGAAGTCGACGACGAAAGGCGACTGCTCGGTGCCGTGGCCCTCGTATTTGCGGTTCAGCGTCAGGGCGTTGACGCCGGCAGGGTCCGTCACGAGCTCCCAGTTGGACACCCTCAGCTCCTTCCGCCGGAGGGACTCGCTGTCCAGCCCGGCCTCGGTGGCCGTGACGGACGACGCCGGCGTTGCTGGCCGTGTGTTGACCATGGCGTTGACGTCGCTGTTGCAGGTGGGCCCGGACAGGATATCGCTCTATCAATCAAACGTCGATGGTGGGTGGGCAGATCTGCGGGAGGGAGGGGCGCAGATCAAACGCTTGCCAGCGGAAATATTGGATTATGAAGGAAGGACAACGGCAAAAGGAATTCCTGGACAGGAGGCAAAACGATGCTACAAGACCGCCTAATGTAGTATCGTCCTCGGCTCCGTTTTTGTTTGCTTGTTTGCTGTCGATGGCACTGGGCTCGCTTGCCAAATGGCGTAATCTCGTCCAAACGAAGGTCTAGGGTGGGCGGGAGACCAGGGGAGGAGTTGTGTGGTGGGTATATATGTATGATACGAAAACATCCATAGTTTACGGGTACAAGCGAACAGAACGGATCTATATATAAAATTTTCCGACCCATGCGGACTTAACGGCCTCTTTCCTCCTCCTTTTTCCTCTCGTCATCCTTCTCCGGGGCCCGCCCGCAGGGCACCGCAAAAGCCCGATGGTGCGATACAGAAAAAAAAAAAAAAAGAGCCGCAGCCCGCCCGCCGCGTTCGGACGCATGAATAATGCCGGGGACGGCGGCTTACCCAGGCAACGGATGGCCGATGATGATTAATGATGAGGGATGCTGGTGGCTCACTTATGGGGCAGATATGGAACTGGTTGGCAGACCCTGGGCTGTTTGCTCATCCGGTACTCCGCCGGGATTCGGGAATAAGAGCTGGAGATAAATGGGAGGGGGTTGATAATAAAAAAAAACCAAAAAGAGAAGGGAATGGGCATGTAGCACCCGGATATTACCAGGTCCCTCCGTATAGGTGGAGCGGTTGCCGTTGTGCCGAGGCACACACGCACGCACGCACTCAATTAGGTAAGGTAAGGTAAGGTACCCCACCCCATCGATGATGATGTTGGTGACTCTTGTCGTTTGCACGCGTGACGGCATTGGCACTGCTTCTCCTGACGTGTGTGGCTTTCTGCACGAAACTCTCCGCGTTGGTCGTTGAATTACAGATCATATCAGTTGTCGGCGATATTTTCTTTTTCAAAATCCGTCCGATTTCGGTATGTGGAGTGTCCCACTTGTTCGGTCCTCGGGTTCTTCGGCCCAACAACGATGGGATCTTTTTTTATCTTTTTTTTTTTTTTTTTCGACAAAACGAGCCCCTTTCCGGCGTTGACTCACCCCGAGACCCATCCAGCACGATACCGAGAAATTGTCTGTATCCACCATCCACTAAAGAACCACCAGGAACCAACCCGTTGCTTGCCATGGGTTTTGAAAGATAACAGGAAATTGGCCGGACGTCTATGTAGATTTATGCTTAGATCCGTCGGTGTCCATCCTGTTCCGCTCCCCGTGTGCTTTACTAGTCGCCTCACCTTGGGTACTTTAGGCATGAATTTAGAAAAAAAAATATATAAAAAGAAAAAGAGAAGAAAAAAAAAAAGGAATACGCCCACGTGGCACCCGAGCGCCCACGTCCCGGACTGAGGGTCGTTGGCATGACAAACAGCTTGCTTAACAAGATAGGGAATTTTTTTCTTGCCCCATCCCTGGGGTTCTTCCGCACGGACATGAATCGCGAGAAATGACGGAATCGCCGTCATCTGTCAATGGATCCTTCTAGCCTCTCGAGTCCGTCCATGTCCCAACAGAAGGCCCCGAACTCCGTCCCTAGCTGGGCGGTCCTCCCGGACCCACATCGTTTGGTGCCGGGGTTTATCATGGCGGCCCTGGTGACCCAAATCATATGTGGTCAGGGGATGCTGACAGTGCAAAAATCTTTTACTGAGCAGTGTTCTTGTCGCGACGGGAGGCTCTAATTACCGGGAGCCCGGGAGCCGGGAGCTCGTGTTATGTATAGAGGTAGCAGGGTAAGGGTGCGAATCTCTTATTAATCATCAAAGCCTCCCCAGTCGCTCTCCTCGGAGCCTTCCATCTCGGCCTTGCTGACACTGGCGGCGGTTGGGGTCGCATCGCCGGCCGAGTGGGATCCCACGGCGCCGCCGTCCCGGACCAGGGCTGCTACAAAGAAGCCCATGACGCCGTGGCTGTCCCCCTTGTACGCCCGGATGCAGCCCTCTGCGACGCCCTCGTCCCCGCCGCAGAACTCCGCCCGCCCCCGCACCGGCCAACGTCGCATGCCGTCGACCTGCTCGACCCTCGTCAGGATCCGCCAGCCACGCTCCCTCGCGACCTTGGAGCGGAGCGCCGTGAGTACCACGTGCTCGTTCTCCTCGGCGTGCACCGAGCATGTCGAGTACGTGACCCGCCGTGCCGCGGGAAACCGGAGCGCGTGCACCAGGAGGCTGCACTGGAACGATGACAGCGCGGCGAGCCTAGCCTTGAGGTCGGCTTCCGACGACACCACCGTAGTCTTGCCGTCGTCGTCCACGAGCGTCTGCCCGACACCGCTGCCGTCACCGCCACCACCACCGCCAACACCGACGTTGCCGGTGTCTTGGTCATCATCGCCTCTTTTTCGCTTGCGATCCCGCTTCCTCTTTGTTGGGTTGGGCTCCGGTTTTGTCGCTCCCCTAACTCCGGGGCCGTTGGGAAGCTGCAGTTCAGGGGCATCGTCGCGGCCGACGATGCCGCTGCCCGAGCAGCTTGGATCTAGCAGCAGAGCAGCAACGTTCGCGTAGAGCGCATCATCCGGGTCTGCTTTCAGGAAGTCCTTGCCTTTATTCAGGCACGTGAAGCCGTCTGACCCTGCCAGCCTGACCATTTTTTCCAGGGTCATGGCTCGCACGGGATCTTTCTCAAAGGCGTGGATCCTCATCGGAAGCCCCGTGGAGCCGGACGCGGCGCGGCGGGACTCAAGGACGGCGGCAAGGTGGGTGGTTTTGTTCCCGGGCGCCGCGCATGCGTCCAGGGCCTCCCCGTCCTCGGGCCGGGGGTCCAACAGGTAGGCGGGGAAGCAGGAGGCCTTGTCCTGCAGTATGATGGCGCCCGATTTGTAGGCCTCCTTTTTGATAATCTCGACGCGCCGCGATACGGCGATCAAATCTGGGATGTGCTCGTCCACGTAGATGCCGTCCGGCTCGTTTCGGGCGAGCAGGTCCGGGACTGACGCAACCCTTATGAAGCCGGCAAACGTGGACTCCAGCTCGGCGGCAAGCGAGGTTTTTAAAGTGTTGATACGGACCCAGCGCGGATGGGCCGCGTCGGATGACGCGGCCTCGTCCAGCTCGGCCCTGAGAGCGTCGAGCGAGGGCGCCCTCCTGCGGATGCGCATCCGGGTGAGCTCGGCCGTGAGCCGGGCCTTGTGGCGCTCCACCGACTGCCGGAGCCCGTGCGAGGCGGGCAGGGCAACGCCGCCCTTTGCCAGGAGCAGGTCATGGGCAAGCAGCAGAGCAAGCACCGGGGTCAACTTTTATCGCCCAACGGCAGCGCGAGTGCCTCGTCAGCGTCCGGGAAGCAAAAGCTAGACGACGGCAAACGCAGACATGCGGGCCAGGCAACCTACCTAGGGGCTACCGATGGCTCACCTTGCGCTCGTGCTGTAGTAGCTGGGCATTCTCGACCACCTCCTTCAGGATGGGGCTCCATTTGCACGTCTCAAAAGCTAGCGCATATACTTGTGCTGGGACTGACTTGAGCGTCTTGAGGCGAAACACGCGCGCTTTGAGGGAGCCTCCTTCGGAGCTTGCCAAGACGGCGGCCGTCTCATGATACAGGGACATATTCAAGGCCTGAGGTATGGACCAACCAGCCAGGTGCATGTGATCTCGATTGGCGTGAGAAGCCCAGCGTGAATCGCAAAAGTCGAGACTTGCAGGTGGGGCGAGAAATCACGTGGGCTATTAGAGGTCGCAGACAATCTGTGCAGACGATTTAATATCATAAGCTTTTTTCAGCTGTCGTGCGCAGCCCCGCATTTGCTCACGACACCAAGCTCAATGTGGACAAAGCTTCCCTTTTGGCGCATGGTCAGTTCCTTGGTTGAGAGAATATGCACGGCGGTCCCAAAGGAAAGACGCAATCACCCGGTGTCCGCGGCCCTGCCAGAGGCTCGATTGCCCCGCCCCGCCACACGCCGCTGGATAGGATGGCCCCAGGCGGCATCTCAAACCCGCGGGAGATTTTTTCGCTTCGTTCTTCTTGCTTGTTCCTTGCTTGGTCGTTGCTACGCTGCGCAAGGTTCTTGACGCAGCCGGCAGGGGCCGCCCCAGCACGACGTCCTGACCGCCCTCTTGCTCTGCCGTGACATCGTCCGACGGCACGGGACCGGGAGGCCACATGGTATTGGCTCAGCCATGAACGCTTCCGTTCCCCCCGGCCTGGCTGTCCCAACAGCCGTTGCGTGGAGGCTGGATGGCTCCCTCGTCACATCCAGAGGATCGAGGCAGGCTTTCCGGCCGAGTCAAAATGTAACAACCCGCGCGCAAGCGGCGCGAAGCTCGGCTGAGCCGCTGCTGTGCGGCTGCGGGGCAATGCACATGCGAGAGCTCACCTCATATCTCCTAGCGGCTACTTCCTAACCGCCCCCGCTGGCGTTGCGTGTAAACCGGCCTGGGACTCGTCACCCGGGGCCTGAAAAATACAACGTTGGCTAGTGCCCGTCCAAGTCTAGACTGCTAGACATTGTTCAGTTTTGCGCATAGCATATAACTGCACGCAATCTATTTGGACGTCTTGGTGGTTTCATCGCGTCTGCCGTCCCGCCACCCTGGTCTCTGTTTCCTTTGCTTTTTTTTTTCTTGCTTCACATCCTTAGCCTTTCCCCCCTGACATGGCCCGAGGTGGGTTACCGGAGCAGGAGCCTCGCTTCGACGGCCAAGCCATGCAGAATTCATCGATTCTCGGAGCTACGGGTCACCATGACTCCACCCAAGCGGCTGGTTTCTCGGAGAAGAACCGGCAGACGGCCGACGACGAGGAGCAGGGCAGGCGGCTAGCCGACCACCGCCACCGCTATGAGCCTCGCAAGCAGGTAAGTCCTGCCAAAACGCGCAGCGGAGAAATCGGAGGCTGACGGTTTGATCTGCCCACGCAGACATACAGCGGCCTCGTCCTGCTCTGGGTCAGCTTTCAAGCAACGGGCGTCATCTATGGCGAGATCGGCACCTCGCTTCTCTACGTCTATTCGTCCACCTTCACGTCACAGCCGTCTTGGGACGACCTGGTCGGGGCGCTGTCCATCATCATCTGGTCCATGACCCTGGTCGTGACGGTCAAGTACACCTTCATCGTGCTCCGCGCCGACGACGACGGCCAGGGCGGCACCTTTGCGCTGTACACGCTCCTGTCGCGCTACATCCGCATCGCGCGCCAGGACCCGCACGCCGTCGACATGCTGGAGATGAGGCGCTATAACAGCGGCGACATGCAGCCCGGGGGCCGCAGCCTGCGCAGCTTCCTCGAGTCCTCGGTCGGCGCCCAGCTAGCCCTCAAGATCGTCGGCCTGGCCGGAGTCTCGCTCACAGTGGCCGACGGCGTCCTGGGCCCCGCCCAGAGCGTCCTGGGCGCCGTGCAGGGGCTCAGGGTCGTCAACCCAACCCTGAGCAGCCCCGTCATCGTCGGCGTCTCGTGCGCCATCCTGGCCTTCCTCTTCTGCCTCCAGCCTTTTGGGACCAGCAAACTTGGCACCGGCTTCGCTCCCGTCGTCACCGTCTGGCTGCTCTTCAACCTCTGCTCAGGTTTGTACAATATCGCCACGTATGACTACACCGTCTTGCGCGCCTTCAGCCCGTACTTTGCATTTTCCTATCTGAGGCGCAATGGCACCGCGGGCTGGGAGTCGTTAGGCGGCATGGTCCTGGCCTTCACCGGCGTCGAGTCGCTCTTTGCCGACATGGGCGCCTTCAGCAAGCGCGCCGTCCAGATCTCGTGGCTGGGCCTCGTCTACCCCTGCCTCCTGATGGCATACGCCGGCCAAGCCGCGTACATATCCAGGGATGCGTCGGGCACGGCCTTTACGAACCCCTTCTTCTTCACTATACCCCCGGGTACTTTCTACTTCGGCATGGTGATCGCCGTCCTGGCCTCCATAGTCGCGTCCCAGGCCCTCATCACGTCCACGTTCCAGCTGCTGGGCCAGGTCATGCGCATGTCGTATTTCCCCCGCATCCGCGTCGTCCACACCAGCACCCGGTTCTACGACCAGATTTATATACCTGTGGCGAATTGGCTGCTGCTGCTGGGCACCGTCATCCTGACCGTCGTTTACAAGGATGTTAGCATTTCATCTCGATTCGCCCCCCGAGTGACAAGATTGGCTGGGCTAACTTAATCCCCTGCTCGAACCGCAGACCACGTCGCTGGGCGACGCGTACGGTGTGTGCGTGACGATTGTGACTCTGATCACCACCTTCATGGTGTCGCTGGTTGCCATCCTCATCTGGCGGCTGCCTCCGTGGTTAGTGATACCGCTCTTCTTCGTCTTCGCGTTGCTCGACGGCGTCTACCTGTCGGCCGTGCTGGCCAAGGTGCCCGACGGCGGCTGGTTCACCATCGTCCTGGCCCTGGTCCTCTCGAGCGTCTTTGCCGTCTGGCGGCACGGAAAGGAGGCCCAGTGGATGGCCGAGGTGGCCGAGCCGCTCACCGCCCAGTCCATCCTCAAGTTCTCCGCCAGCGCAGACGAGAATGAGGACGGGGAGGACGACTGGGACGGGGACCAGGACAGCAGTCAACAACAACAACAACAACAACAACAACAACAAAAACGGCAGCGCAAGGACCACGACGCGCAGGAGACCATCAGCGCGGTGGCCACGAGCGCCACCGGCTCGCGGCCCAACACGGCGGCCGGCCCGGGCTACATAGTTCGGTTGCGGTCAGTGGGCGCCACGCCCGTATCGACAGTGCCCGGGCTGGGCATATTCTTCGACAAGGTCGGCAACCCCACGCAGCTACCGCCCTCCTTTACGCACTTTGTGCGCAAGTTCGCAGCCCGGCCCTCGGTCATCGTCTTCTTCCACATGCACGCCCTGCACATGCCCAGCGTCCCCGCCGAGGACCGATTTCGCGTCTCGCGCGTCTCGTCCTACGTCGATGACGACGACGACGACGGTGTTAAGCGTGGGGGCTGCCGGGGACCGAGCCTCCTGCCCGACACCTACGCCGTCGTGCTCCGCCACGGCTACGCCGAGGACGTGCTCCGGCCCGGCCTGGCGCGCGACGTCATCGCCGCGCTGCAGCTGGCCATCATGACGGCCGCCTCGACGACGCCCGCCACGCCCGGCAGCAGCAGCAGCAGCGGCGGTGGCCGCCACGGCGCCTCGCCGCCCCTCGTGGTGCCGCGGGCGGACGCCGAGTCGGTGGCCCGCGAGCTCGAGTGCCAGGAGGACATGGCGCTGGCGGCGCTGCAGAAGGCCTGCGGGGCGCAGACGGTGTTTGTGCTGGGCAAGGAGGCCATGCGCATCAGCAAGGAGAGCGCCGGCCGGAGCAGGGTGTGGAACGTTGTTCGCAGGACCCTGCTCGAGCTTTTCCTCTGGATCAGAGACAACACGCGCACCAAGCTGGCGGATCTGGACATTGACATCGACAAGGTCATCGAGGTCGGCTTTGTAAAAGTGATTTAGCCATTTTTTTTTATGTTGATATTCATACGAAGCGTTGTCCATGCCTGCGGATTCCCTCTACCTATTTCACTTTTGGTCCGCGTAACCACTCTCACGTATGCGTTTTTGGAACGTCTTGCAGTCAACAACTGAATTGGGTATTTTCCCTTTGTTCTTAAAAGCCATATGTGATGGCTGAAAAGGAATCAATGGAGCGGAACCCGGAGTGCCAGGATCACGCCGCCTTATTCATTCCTTTAAAAAGAAGTGAAATAAAGTTATTGGTACAGAAGGGTAAGAGGGTGAAAAGAATTCCCGAAACCGGGGTCGTGACGTCGTAGATTGTGTGCTTCAAACAGAAAATCAGAAAAGGGTAAATCCGCAAGAAATGAAGAAGACGAAAATCCAAGAAACCAAAAATCCTGCCGCTGCTCCTAGATTCCCACCAAGTCGCTCCGACCATCCTCGCTTTTTTGTCTAAATGCGCTACCGCCCTAGAGTGATCAAAAGAAGCGAAAGAAAAAACAAAAGGCCTGTGCTGGCCGCCTCTTCACCTCCGGCGAGGGTGCTTGTTGCGGTGGTGGAGCATGTGGTTGTGCACATGATCGTGCATATGGCGCTTGGCGTTGGCATCAGGGGTGGGCATGGCCGCGGGCACGTCACGCCCGTAGACGTAAACCGTCTCCCAGGCGGTAACCGTCTCATACACGGTAACCAGGGTGGCGTGGCCGGCGGCATCGGTAGTCATAACCACCTTGGTGGCAACGGGGTCGGGCTCGCTGTACGGCGGGGACGGCTGGGACGGCTGGGACGGCTGGGACGGGACAGCAGCGGGAGGGGGAGGAGGCGGGGCCTGCTTGTCCTGCTGCTGCTCCTGCTCCTTGGGGCTAGGCTTGGGGGCGGGGGTGTAGGGCGGGCTCGAGTCCTTGGGAGGGGTCGTGGGTGTGGTGCCCGCAGAGCTGGCGCCACTAGCAGGAGGGGCTGGAGGGGCGGGGGGAGCAGGGGCAGCGGGAGGAGGGTCCATGGGAGTGACGTTCACGTTGCCGACACCCCAGCCGGCCAAGGGGTTGTTCCCAGGAAGAGCCGACAGCGTGCCGGCGACCTTCTCGGCGGTAGGGTTCTCGATGCTGCACTTGTCCTTGGGGTTCAGTTGCACGCCGGGGCACTTGTCCATGCCGCTGGAGCCAGCGTCGCACGTGTCGATGATGTGCTGCAGCGTCTTCTCGTCCCAGGCGGACAAGAAGTCGCCGTGCATGGAGAAGCCGGTGCGGTCGCCGTTGGAGAGCACAAAGGGCTGCGAGTCGCCGCCCGGGGTCCAGCGGCTCTTGAACAAGGGAGTGTTCCAGTACACCTCGAAGAAGATGTGGGGGACGTGGATCCAGCCCTTGGGACAGTCCTGCATGCCGTTGCTGGCGTCGGCGGGGAAGGCCATGTTGGACTTGTAGTTGTCCAGGCCGGCGGCCGGGTTGTAGCACGAGGGAAAGTGCAGGTCGGCGCGCAGGGGCGAGGCGTAACCGTCGCACTCGGCGAAGGGGAAGCCCACGCCCTCGCCCTTGTTGTTCTTGCTTCCCATGCCGGCCTTGGAGCCGTCCGAGTTCGCAGGCCACGAGGGCGGGTTGAAGTTGGAGCGAGGGCAGGTCCACGAGGCCGGCTGGGGGTTCTCGGGCGTGAGCTTGGTATCGCCGCCCGAGGCCGGGGCAGTGCGAAGGCTGGCCTGGCCGCTGACCATCTTGAGGCCATGGGGGAAAGCCTTGATCTCGTCGTTGGTGCCCTCAAAGAAGTAGTAGACGTTCATATAAAACATCTCGACGGGCTCGAAGGTGTTGGCGGCCTTGTCGTGGAAGTAGAGCTTGGGGACCCAGTAGGCACTCATGTCGCCCTTGATCATGGCGGTCGTGCAGCTGGACTTGGAGAGGTCGTCGGCGGTGGCGTTGATGCCGAAGTTGCTGGCGCCCTGGACGGTGTGGACGTGGGCGCTGGTCTTTCCGGGCTCGACAATGGGGTCCATGCGGCCCTCAACGAGGGGGCCGCCGTTGAAGCGCAGGACGGCAAATGTCCTGCCCTTCTTGGCCGAGACAGCGCCCATCAGGGCCGCCGCCGCGGAGAAGAAGATGGCTGACTTCATGATTTCGGGCTGGGTCTGCCTCTCGGTGTGGAATGTTTGTGTGTGTCACGAGTGATGAAACGAACCAGGAGAAAAAAAAATCTAGCGCTGCTGGGGTGTAGAAGTTGTGAGGGGCCTGTCTCTGAATGAAAGGATGGTATATATTCCTTGGCCGTTTGTGGTCAGGATGGGTATCTCTGCGTCTGAACCTGGCGCAATGCAGTGTAACGAAGAAAAAAAGTGCTGTGTCCGGAGCACCAGGAATGAATGCGTAGCAAAGATGAGCTGGCAGGGGCGGACGGTGAAGTCTTAAGGCCGTTGGCTCGGAGCGATGCTTGGGATAAAAGAAGGGCAAGTCAAGAACAAAGGTTCTTTGGTCTTCAAAGGAGAGGACGGTACGTGAGGGCCGGCAGCTGGGCCGAGTGTTGGGTGAAAGGAGTGCAAGGCTGGAACCGAAGATTGCCAGCAAGAAACGAAAACACAGACGAAGCGAAGAACGGACAAAGGCCCAAGGGAGAGAAGAACAGAGAGACGGCGGTGTCGAGAAGGAGTGAATCACCAACCGTCGGTGCGGGCGGGCGACGAGGCCATTAATACGAGGGAGGGACGGAGACCAGTTGTGCCAGCCGTGTGCAGCCCCCCTGGTCGTGTCCGTACCGCCTTGGTGCATGCTGGGCATGCAGATGGCAAGCCTGGGTACATAGGCGCCAGGTACGCGCTCCTGCGGGGGAGGGAGGGGGAAGCGCTTGGCCACGAAAGGTCGGGCGACCTGTCAGCCCCCTCTCTTCCTTCACTGCAGCGCCAAGATTTGGGTTATAGGCAGGCAGTCAGGGGTACCACCACCGTTTGTGTTTGCGCTTGGGGCGGCGCGTGCGTAAGGTGGGCGTTTTTTTTTTTGTTTTTTTTTTTCACCCGTGCGGCGTGGGAGGAGGAGGGGAAAAAAAGCAGCGGATGCGTGGCCCCTGTGCTAGCGCGGCGCGCTAGTGCAAGGGACGGTTCTTTTCGCCACCTCTTTCCGGCCCTCCGACCAACGACGAGGCGAGTTGGGATCGACAGTGAGCACGCACGCCCCCATTATTATCCCTTTCCTGTGTTAGCCCTTTTCTTACTTTTCCAGCCCCAACCTGCTTTGGCGGAGCACCAAACCGCCAATCCTAATCCTGACGTGTCGAAAAAAGCCGCAAGGCCTGAGCGAAATCGGGTAAGCGGCTGTTGCCCGTAATGATATCAATTGAGGTTGATGGATTGATGATTGGACGGTCGACTGTTTCCCAAGGAAGATGCCAGATGGAATCCAGGCACAAACACATGGCCTTCTAATTGAACTGGGATTGGAAGGAACAGGGCGGGTTAGAGTGGAGTCACGCACTGTCAGCTCTGCCGTCGTGCTCCCCTCAGTCTGCTCCTTCCGTCTTTTTCTGGTCCAGAATGCTACTCTACGCTCCCGCTTCGTGCAGCCAAAGGTCCCTCAGCCCACCAACAAAGGACCGAACCACACC
Organism: Magnaporthiopsis rhizophila; assembly: GCA_003049465.1. NCBI lineage: Eukaryota > Fungi > Ascomycota > Sordariomycetes > Magnaporthales > Magnaporthaceae > Magnaporthiopsis > Magnaporthiopsis rhizophila. Next base: position 137,013 of record PYSS01000090.1, on the reverse strand, counting down.
ACCCTACCGGACAAGATAGCCCTCCACTTTGGGATTTGAAACGCGCTAACTGGTGGTTAAAAAAAGAAAGGAGGAGATAAAAGGAAAGAAAATGGAAGACAGATGGCTGTCCTCCCCACTTTTTTCAGCTTACCACCGACCTGGGCTGTTTTTTTTTTCCCCCTCACACAAAAACATTTGCCGTCGCTATCAAGGTGTGATCCCTTATTAGGGTCAAATTTGAAGGAAGGAAGGAATACGTTAATCTGCAGCCCAAAGTCAATTAGAGGGGCGCCATTATCCAGCCTCCACGGCTCTTTGACAGACACGGGCATGCATGAGTGCTGCTTTCAATTTTCAACCTGACTTCATCTGAGCTGATGTGGTTTATATGGGGAGCGTGTTCCTGTCAGTGACGGGCCGCCCGTTTCCAATGTTTCGTTTTGTTTTCGGCTGATCTGCCATGGCAGAACCCCTGTTTTTTTTTTTTTTTTTTTTTTTTTTTTTTTCCTTGGGTGGCTCACGCGCGGCTGTGAGTGAAACAAGACTTTTTTTTCCCTTCTCTGAGCCCGTGCGCCCTGGTCAAGAAAATGGATGCCCTCAAATTTTCCTCCAGAACCACCCAGAGCCAACCAAAGCCAGTTGCCAGGCTTGACTTCCCGCCCTGGGGGATGCTGGAACCCGGCGCTAGGGTTTTCAGAGACGCCGCGTCCAGGGATCGTGAAGGTCCGGCTCAGATTGCAGGGGAGAGCACATGGCTGGCTGGCTCCCTTCCCGAGGGCTGCGCTGGCAGCACTCTCCAGCTCCCGTGAGCTAACAAAGTCCCTCGAATTACACTCACTTTGCCTCGTGTTGTATCTGCCTTGGCTTGGACAGTCGGCCCCGAAGAAATAAGCTCCCGAGCAGGCTCCCGTCCGCTTTTCGTCGCACAGCTGCATATTTCCTCTCATTTTCGTCCTCTTGTTTTCTTTCTCGATGCTCCGTCGGCCGGAAGAGAGCGGGGACGCGGACTGTCCTCCGTCTCCCGCTACCAGTCTAGAGGCTCCGAAAACAGGGTCGTTGTGGGTGGGCAGATGCCCAGGTTCGGTAGACGGTAGACGAAGTGATGCTGCATGCATGCGGCTAGGAAAACAGAAACCGGGTAAAAAAAGGAAACGACGTCATCGCCTCGCAGGCGTCTCCTGTCCCTGTCTTGTCTCTCCATCTCCGCCCGGCTGCCTGTCTGTCACCACCATTTGTCACCGAATTGTCACCTGTGTATCTCAACTACTGCAATGAATAATACCTTACCTATCTCCCCCGCTCCGTGAGACGATACATTCATCCGTACTTCGGAATGTGTGCATGTGTGTGCGACGCAGCCGTGTGCAACAAATACACCACCCGCCCGACCTGCATGACTTTTCTCCTTCCTTTTCGGATGACGGCGAGCCTGTGTCGATGATGATGCCGAGACCCTACTTCTGGCTCATCCATCTCCTTCGGCTGCTGCCGCCCGCCCTGGCCTGGCAGCACGTGTCCGAGTCCGAACTCGCAGCTGTTGTCGAGCAGCACGACCTTGTCATGGTTGCGCGTGCGTCGACTGATTTCCCCTTGGACACAGGCTGGCTGCTGACACGGGTGTGCTAACATTGGCTGCATCTAGTTGTGCTTGTGAGGATCCCGCCCTTTCCCCCGACAGGTGCATACGGCCCGCCAGTTCAGTCAGCCAGCCCCAATGGATGCTGACCACCACACCCGCCACGGTCATACTGCCTACCTAGCCCCTAGAGTGAGACCGTGCACGCCGCTCCCGACCACCCCATCGGATGATTGGACGCTGAAGTGAGTTTCTCAACAGGCCCAAATCCAGGTGGCTGGAGCCACAATGGGACGCCGCAGCAGCCTCTGCGACCGCCGACGAGGCCCTGGTGGGCATAGACTGTTCCGCAGCTGCTGCTGGCGGCGGTGCGGGTGAGGTCTGCGCTCTCGCCGCCTCTACCTTTCCCGCCATCCGCGTTTTCCGCGGCGGCGGCGGCCACGGCCCGCCTGCTGCGTACCGAGGGTCGATGACTGCGGCCGCGTAAGTCCGGCTCTCCCCACTCTACCCAACCAAGATTGTTGTGTGAGCTGAAACGAAGACTTCTGTTGTGCCCGCTGCCGCAGCATCTCCCAGTACCTGGCCCGCCACAGACGTCCCGCCGTGTCAGAGTTGGCCACGGCCGAGACCCTGGCGTCGTTCCAGACCATCGACCACGTCGTCTTCGTTGCATTTGCGTCATGGCAAGGCGGGGTTATTGTTGATGATACCACCGCCGCCGACGAGGACGATCCCAGGACCCTGTCCTACCGCCGTGCCGCCCTGCGGTATCGGGATGAGTTCTCGTTCGGTCTCGTGACGGACCCGGCGCTCGCCGGTGCGCAAGAAGGCGAAGGCGAAGGTGCCGGCGGCTCCGGGCGGGCCTTTGTCGTCTGCCACAGACCTGGCGACGGCCACGTATCCCGCTTCGTATTCCCTGACCTGGATGACGAGGGCGCGGCGCTCGATGCCTTCATTCGTGATGCCGGCAGACCTGATATTGCCCAGTTGACGCCACTGAATCACCAGCGGTACCTTAATGTTAGTTCCCGGCGCACCATGGATTCTCACGTTATACCTTCTCAGGTACTTCAGCCCTTTTTGCCTGACAACTAACACCTACAATCCCCGAACCCCAACCCAGCGTGGCTGGCCCATGGTCTACCTCTTCGCCTGCACCGAGCCCGAGCGTGAAGCACTGCGAACCTCCCTGGCCAAGCTGGCCAAGAGCCACCGCGACTCCCTGATCGTCGTGGTGGCCGACCCGTTCGAGTTCCCCGGCCTTCCCGAGCGGCTCGGGCTAGGCTCTCCGCTGCCGTCGCCGCAGGGGTGCCACCTGTCAGGAGCGCTACACCAGCTCTCCAAGGACCGCGTGTACCCGTACCCGCGCGGCCGTCCCATCGACGCCAGGTCGGTGCAGCAGTGGGGGCTCGACGTCTTTCAGGGCCGCGTCCGCCCGTGGCTCCCGCCCGGCGCGAGTACTACTACGTCCTTTACAGACGCTGGCCCGACCCGCGTGGCCTCGAGAAGGTTGTCCATCGCTTCGATCCCAGGGGTGAAGATTAAGATAGCTGGTTATGGACATGACGAGCTGTGAACAAAGGCGGTCTAGGTCGGAGCTGGAGTATCAAAAATCCTTAGCCTAAATAGGAATTAGAGAACGGATGGTCACCGCGAGGTTACTCGTGGATCAGACAAGTATCCTTGACCTGGACGTAAAATCGAGATCACAAGGCAATGTTTCCCTTATTTCATACAATACATGTTTTTCTTGGGAAGAGGGAAACCCTATCGAACTGTTGCAGGCATTCTGCTTCCTCGTCCTGAAGGATTAGAAAGCTATGGCCTCACGTTTAGGAATACGAGCGACCGATCTGGCCAATAACCAAAAACTGCGACGGCCCAAGGCGCAACCGGGCACACATAGTTTGAACATGTATCATTTTATTGTGTGAACGCGACTTTAAACCCACAGCCAACCGTGTTTAAGCCACCGCCTAGATACAAACAAGTACATTCCCTCCGCCGCCGGTCCGATACCTTTGCCGCCGCTGTTACAACCCCAATCTCGTCGCCAAAAAAAATCCTTGGTGGCTATGATAGCGAAGTCATCAATCAGGGTTCCCACATACTTTTTTTTTTTTCTTTCTTCTTCTTTCCTCCAATTGGATACGCGACCGGTATGGACATCTGCATATACGGATACTTGGTGCAAACGGCCGGGTGCACCTGGGGCCAATAAGCCATGCCCCCCGCCGTGGAAAGTTTTAAGGACCAGCAGGAAGCTACGGGCCAGAGCCAGCTGCGGACCAGCCCAAATGGGGCTCGGCTCACCTTAGAAGTTGTATCTGGTACCCTGGCGGCTCAGCGGCTTCTTCTTCTCCGGGGCGGCAGCAGCATCGGCCGCTTCCTTTTTGCGGCTCGGCTTCTTGACACGTGGCGGCGGCGGATACGCGCTGTGGAGGTGGCCCAGCTCGTTGATGGCCGTCAAGTTCTCCCACTCGAGACACCGGTACTGGGGCGGCTCGGGAGTCTGCACAACCCGGGTGCGCGTGCTCACGCGCTTGCTGCTGGCGCTGTTCGACGGCACGCTCTTCTTCTCCGCTGCCTCTTCGCGCGGCTGCTCGCCCGCCTCGAGATACGCCTTGCGGTTCCGCATGTGCGTCTCGATCTTGTCCCTGAACTGTACCAGCTCTTTCCTAAGCTTCAGCTCGTTGAAGCCCCGAGGATCGAGCCACTCTATCAGCTTGATGAGATCCTCGGGTTCCGAGATGAAGCCCCACTGTCTCGCGTTGAGAAGGCTGGTGGGCGCCTCCTCCTTTTCCTTGCGCTCTGGGACTGTCAGTCCGAATTTGGCCTTGTACTCGGCCTGCAGGTCCGCCGGCATGTCGATGTAGCCCTCGCGCTCCAGCTCGTCTGGCCCTTGGACCCATATGCATCCATTCGCATACCCGGCCGAGGCCGTCGAGCTGTCCGGGAGGCCGCCGTAGGGCATGCCGTTGCGCTCGAACCAGTAGTACCTGTTCCAAAACCGGTCCTTGCCCAAGACCCGTGTTCTAGGACAGTCGGCCTCGCGCAAGTCGTTATCTATCACGGCGATCTCTGCCTCACACTTCTTGATCTCGTCCTCTTTCTTATCGATTTCCTTCAGTACCTTGAGGAACTGCTTGGACGGTTTAGGCGTCTTCGCTGCCGCCTCGGCTTCCCTCTTGCGCTCCGCCTCCAGCTCACGCTTGCGCTGTCGCTGTGCTGCCCTGTCCTGTGCTCTCCTGAGCCCCCGGCCGACGGGAGCTTCATCCTCTGCCTCAGCCATTGTGTCGTCCTCTACAGTGGGGGTGGATCCTTCGCGGTCAGTCGACTTGGAATCCACACCGTTCAGCTTAACTGGTTCTGGCTGTGGCGAGGGCGGCATATTGTCTGGCAGGAGGATCTTGCGTTCCTCGTTGAGCGCCTTGAGTTCCTCAATTCTGTAGATATCACAGTCGTCAGTTTCGGTATGGTACCTTCTCGTACGCAGCGCGGCGTACAGAGCCTGATGAAGAGCACCACTTACGCTTGCTTCCTCTGTCGCTGGAATTCGATCTTGTTCTTCCGGTACTCGGTCATTGTTTCGCTACACTCCTCCATGTAGGCCCGCACGGCCTTGGTGTCAGCCGTCAGCATGCAGATGATCTGCAGGGCCGTCACTCTGAGGTTGACGTCCATCGTGGCGTAGTGCTGTCGGATCGTCTCCCTAGTCGGCTCAACGTCGGCGGGGACGAGGTGCGACAGCAGATCCTCGCATGATGTCTTGTGACGTTGTTCCTTAGAAAGCTGATGCAGCAGCCCAACCATGATGTGCTCCCAGCCACCGTCCTGGAAGTTGCGTTTTGCTAGTTGCTCGACCCAGTCGAACTCAGCCAACACGTCCTCGGCCCTATGCCGCACTGCCGCCTCCTCTTTCTCGACTTCTTTCTCCGCAGCCGCGGCCTCATTTGCTAGCCTCTCAGCCTCGAGCTTCGCCAAGCTACTCCTTGTGGCCCGTCCGGTCGGCTTCGGCTGGGGCTCAGGCGTTGGTTCCGCACTCTGCTCTCCCTCACCGTCCTCGCCGTCCTCGTCATCATCAAGCTCCGGCAAGGGCACCTGGGGCTTGCCGCCGTCCTTTTCTGAGCTGACCAGGATCGAGAGCACCGCGCAGTGGATTTCGTCGTACAGCTGCGGGCGAACCTCTTCCGAAGCCACAATCAGAGCTTCCACATACGACTCGAACGTGAAAGAGTCGAGCTTGAACACCTCGCAGTAAACGTTCAAGGTGTCCCAAGTCTCGAGTAGGGGCCCCACAGACTTCATGAGGATCTTTTCAGCCAGCCCACTCGGTGCTGATGAAGAAGCCTCCTGGGCGCCCGCCGGCACATCGTGGCACAGGAAGCTCAACCGCGGTCGCGTGCGGCCCTGGGGCTCGAGCTGTAGATCCTCGATCGGGTACTTCGGTGGTGGGGGCGGCGGGGGCGGCTCTGGTACGACGTACATGGGCGGCGGGGCTGGTGCTTGGCTGCGAAACGAGACTGGAAACTGGAAAGGGTTGCCGGCCACAGGAAGGTGCTGCGTGAAGTCCGGGCTATGGACGAGGTGGTCCACTAAACCATTCTGCTTTCCCTTGCCAAAGTGAGTCGGCTGCGGCGGTGGCTGCTGGAGGTGCTTGGCTTTGTGGCTTTTCGGTGCCGGCTTCAGCTCTGGGAGTCGCATGGGACCGGTGGCAGTGAAAGGGTTGACGCTTGTTCCATCGATCCCGTTTGGCCTGTTGGCCCCGTGGTTGCCGTTCGTTTCGCCAACTGGCTGCAGTCCTTTCTTCTGCGCCAAGAGCTGCTTCCGCTCGAGAAGCTTGTTATCGTAACGCAGCTGAGGTGGCACTCTGGTGTCTATATGGTAGCGTGCCGCAACGTCATGCTTCACTAGCCACGGGGCGCCGTTCCAGGCTTCCCTAGTTACTGTCTTCTTGATGAAGGAGCGCAGCACCGATTTGGTGAATATCTTGCGATCACGCCAGATATGCTCGCTATCCACCTGTGCCTCCTCGCCGGCCCGATCGTCCAGGCTCACCAGGTAAAGGGTGTATGGCTGAGTTAGAGTGCCGTCTGGGAGGACCTTGCTGCCGAACTTGGCCTTCTCGCGGACTAGGCCTTGGTGCCGATCGCCGTGGGAGAGTTGGACACCGACAGACTCGCCGGGGTAGTAGTCGGCCTTGAACTCTTCGAAAACCATGTCGACTAGGTGGTCTATCCTAGACACGGTCTGAAACTGGACGCGGCGTAGAACAGGACCTTTGAGGGCCTCGGGGAACGCCTGGTCGACCTCCTGAGCACCAGCGAGCTACAATGGGAACTTTGGTCAGCGCGTCCACCTAAAAGCTGTGGGGTCGAGGACGGAGGGGTTGCACAATGCGCCAACACGCTTGCATACCTCGCTGCGCAGAGCCTCGAAGAATGTGAGGTTGGAGTGGCCAGTGATCTGGCAGATGAAGCGTGACTGCATGCAGAGCGTATGTGAGCAAGAGCCGACCTATACCGAAAGATGGGGAGGAGGCCCCGATCTGGAAAAGGATGCTTGCGAGGCGCCCACCTGCTTATAAAACTCCAAGCTAGACTCGAATGTTAGACTGATAACGTTTCTCAGTGGTTGGTGATATTGGGTCCCGACATACCGGTTTAGATATTCTTCGTAAGTGGGGAATATCTCGCCCGTCTGGGGGATATGCCAGACCTGTGTGTGGCTGTCAGCGCCTGCAAAAAGGGCCGACGATCCCAGAATTAGAATCAGGGGGGTTGCTAAAACCAACCTCGGCCGAGTCGTCAAGATCGCGGGGCGGTTCGAGGAACCGCACCGGCTTGCGCTTGAACAGTACCTGGATATGTCCGTCAGCAGGGGAGAGTAAATGGGCACGATGAGATGGACGAAAAGTGCAGCGGGTAATACCATGGTTGTGTTGTGGGCGGGTGCTCAGGAGGTGTGTCGAGGGCGGACCAGGTCCGAGTATCGGTCGAGCGAGCGGGAGAACCCGGCGGCGGCGTCTGAGGAAGGGCGATAGGCAGTGTTGTAGGCTGCAAAGCGTATCGCGAGGTGGCGAGCCTCAAATGGGGAGCTGTGGCCGAGGGTCAGACGCGCCGCGCGCCGGGAAAGCGGAGCGGCCGGGACGGAGCAAATGAAAGGAGTCGAATCGGGCTCGCGCAGCGGGAGTCGGTCGCGTCGGCTGGTCAGGGGCGAGGCGGTTGATGGCGTTGCAGGCGGGCTCAGGTCGGCGGGCGGGTTTCATCGCCCTGAGCAGGCGTGACGCGAAATATTTGAGGTTCGGGGCGAGCGGGCTAAGGTTGCATGGGCACCAGGCACGGTGGCTGCCGGGACCCGCGCAGGCTGTCGAATCGAGGGAGCTACTGTCGGGGTGGCCAAGGCCGCAGCGGCTGCTGCTGGATGTACCTGCAGGGTCTGGAGGCGGTTTGCGCGTTTGTGGTCGTGGTTGTGGTCGAGACTAGGCGCGGGCGGCATGGTTTGTGAGGGTGCGAGGTGAGGGAAAAAAAAAAAAAAAAAAAGAGAGGAGCCAGAGTCGAGGAGCAGGAGGAGGAGAAAAAAAAATCCAGGCGGAGGAGGGTCAACACGGGAAGGGGGTTTGGGCCGCTTGGAGGTGGGCAAGGTGCAGGGAGGAATGTGGTACCAGCAGGCAAGCTCCGGCGAGGTGGGCCGTCCGTCCCAATTCGCATCGCGCATCCAATCGTGCGCCTTCCAAAGACGGGACCAGAGACTCAGCAAAACAACACACCCCGGGGCCTCGACTCCTCGACCGCCAATCCAATTGCCGCCAGCATGCGCTTTCGCCCACAATCTTATACTCGTTTTGATCCCCACGGCCGTGCCGTCACGCCGAGTACATGTATGTGCCGCCGCCGCCGCCGCCCGTAACTCTGCGGCCCGGTATGCACATTCGCCCATGTCCTTCCAAGGGGTAGCCCACTAGCAGTGCAAGCGCCGATCGCTCCTCCGCCGCCAGCACCGCCGTCCCGTCCCGGACGCTTGCTGGCCAACCCCTCGCCCCAATAGCCGCACCGCGAGGTTCAATTGCATGCATAAAGCCGTATATACCCACTACCGGGGCCTTCCCGTCCAGATGACCGCCTAGGGAGCCTCGAGAGCTCAATATCAAAGGTCAGCCAGCTGGGCAATCCATGTGGCCGATCTGCGGTTGAGGCTCAAAACCCAGGTCCTTAAAAAAACGCGTGGTAGTAGCGGTGACCTCAATAAGGGTGCATGTGGGCGCTTTTGTCCATTTTTCCCAGCTTCTGGGCGCCGGATCGAATCACTGTCATGTACTCTCAAGCCAGGCTAGAGGCTGGTGTTGGTAGTAGGCGGGTGCTTTTTGAAATGCCCTGTGAAACTTCCTGCCTTGGCTCTGCTCATTGGAAAGTTTCGACTCGGGAGGGTCCTGGGCCCAGAGCAGCCAGGTTCTTTTTCCTATTTCGGCTTGCAAGCCAGGGTCCTGGTGTTTTGGGGGCCAATCATTTTGGAAGTGTGGGTCCATGAAGGTTTGGTGGTCGGACCCGTCAACACTAGAACTGCTGGCCGGCAGTGCTGACTCATTCGATCCAATCGGACGTGCCCTTTAATAGACCCAGAGCCACATCTGTCTCCTTCTGGAAGGAAGGCCAGCGACTCCACCACCAGCTGCCTGAGGTGGACAGAGGGGACAATTTCCTCACCACCTCGTTAAGAACCCAGGCATCTGCACCAAAACATAATGGACGGGTATTGTTGTGTTGCAGGCAAGCTGATTTATTCCGCAAACGCCCTCCTCGCTGACGTTACGAGGTAAAATAAACGACGCTGAAACCAACCCAGCTGCCCACAACGCCTACAGCCGAGTACGAACTTGTAAACATCAGAGGTAAGAACTCGTACCTCTTGCCAAACACCACCTGGTGTAGCAGTGAGCAGTAGAGTATCAGCGGTATGCTGACCGCGATGTATAGTGTGCTGAACCGGTCGAACAGGAAGAACCTGGGCCTGTTCGATGCGGGAGCCAGGCGGTCAAAGGCCACCAGGAACAAGATCAGCCAGAAGACGGTGTATACCGTCTTGATCGGGAACTCTGCTGGCGTGAATAGCAGCGGGAACAGGGACACGTGGCCCGACACGGCCAAAGGTCGGAAAGCGCCCAGATACCGCCGGTTCTTGAGTGCGATCAGACTGAACGGGATTATGACCAGCAGGATGGCCTTCTCGTGAACGTGCCAGCCAAAGAGGAATGAGGCATAGCCACACAGCGTTACCGCCCCGACAAAGTTCTCCCATGTCGGCTGCGCAAACAGCTTGACAAGTGGCACCGCCTGGCAAACCAGCGTGAGAATAAAGCACACTCGCGGGCTTATGTTGGGCAGCACCGCGAAGGATGTGTCCCCGACCAGTCCGCGAGTAACACTGGTGAGTGCTTCCGCCTTTACAGGCAGCCCGAGCTTGGGCGCGGCTTTTGCAACGTGCCGGTCAGCACAACCATGTGGGTAGCGCCTCCTCCTCTCTTATACCAGAGTGATGAGTGACTTACCAATAATGAGCATCCTGTCCATGAAGGAGTACATGGCCCAGACATTGGGAGCCCAGTATGCGTGGCAAAGGCCTCGCGCAAAGGGAAACAGCCGGCTGAGGATCTGCGGTATTTGGTTCTTGGCTGCGAAGGGACCAAAAGCGGCAGCCAAAATGGCACCGATCCCGCCCCCGAGTTTGACGCAATTCAGCCACTGAATCCGAAACACCGATTGCGGAGAGAGGCAGTATGCTCGCAGTAGGAAGACGAAATAGGCCGGCGCGAGATAGGCGTAGATGTGCTTCAGGCACAGCAGAGCAGCGAAGACTAGTCCGCTCGCCAGCAAGCCAGACCGGTGGCGTGCCAAGACAAGGGACGCGACCAGGATGCCGTATAAAAAGCCGTTATACTGAAAGTGGATGTGATCTATAATCAGGAGGCCCGGCGACAGCAGAATCGAGATGGCAGCCGTCTGGGCGGCGCGTTTAGGAGCCCCGGAGGTCGAGTCGACGAACCTGGGTTGGAGTTGGGCCTGAGGTTAGCCAGCCAGTCAAGCCAAGACCCCCAGCCAGGCCGCAGTCGAGCAAAGTAGGGAACGTACATCTGCAACGCATATAAGAGGAGCAGCTCGGTGACGATGACGGTGAAGCGCTGGAAGTAGATGGTCTGCCAGGTATCATGTCCCAGGTTGTAGACACGCAGCATGGCAGGATCTGCTAGCCTGGCGACCTGCGACAAGGTCCATTCGAAGTATGCGAAGAAAGGAGGGTAGTCGAGAGTCCATTCGGACGTCTTCTCGTAGTACCAGTCCCATATGGGCAGACTGTGGGTGATGGCGAGCCAATTTCGGTGAACTTCGAAGTCGGTGGACTTGCTGTAGCCGGCAGACGACGATTAATTCCTGGTCAATAATACATCACTTCGTGTCGATTCTGGCCCATGTATGGCGGTATAAATGTAACAGTGGTCGGTGTAGTGGGCTTGTCGAGGGCGAACTCACTATGCTGGGAACAGGAGGATCTTCAGAGCCGCCGCGACGACGGCGACCTGAGAAATTGAGGGATGAATTTCGGTCGCCATTGTGGAGGTTTTCAAAGAACACGCCAGAAAACGCTCACTCCCTCGATCGCGACAGAGGTAGCTCGCAGTTTCCGGTCCGGTGACGTCCTTCGGGGATTCCAGCTGGCCTGCGGGCGGTGCAATTCAACGTCACGTCATGCGATTGGCATGGAGCTGTCGAGCTGGCCGAAACACGGCTTGGGGTCTGTGGGTGGTGGTTGTGGGGCCGCAGCTCAAGCGTGGCTGTTCCCCACACGCCCATGCGCGTGCCTACCCTGGACGCAGAGCCTTCCATTTGACCCCTTGTCTCAACTCTTTCACCCAGCGGGGTGGTATGGCCCGATTACCCGAGCCCAAAGCATCCATGTCGCAAGCTCCAAATAGCCCGCCATCAGTGCCTTGCAGGATCCGACGCGTGAGCGAGGTGGGCGAGGGTGGGTGGTGAGGGTCCATTCGCTGCTTCGCTGTCAACATGACTACCTACCTAACTATCGAAACTGTGTCCTTTGACGACCACCTGTCGGCATCTCACGGCCACTCAAGGAATACAAGGACAGAGGGGTAGGGAAAAAGCTGGCCTGAAACCCAAAATATTTAACCTCCGGCTCTTGTTGGCACTTTTTGTTTCGACACATATTTTTCGGACTTCATTCTGTCCAATTGGCCTTTGCTCAGCCCTGTGTTCTTGTAGTGCAGCGCTCTGGAGAGCCATTGGATACCATTCACCTATTCCTCTTCGTTCTCCCCTTTGTCTATTGCGTCGAGTTAGAGGAGGATTCCGGAATCCTACCTTTTACTCCCGTCTTCTCTGTCAATTTGGTCGATTCGTCTTTGGGGTTCCCTCTGCCTTCCCTTTTTGTTCCCTTCTTGTGATACCCGTTCTGCCCCGCAAAATGCGTCTCCGGTCGTCACTCGCTCTGGCTGCGATCGCAAGCATTGCCCAGGCCCACCAGTATCTTCTCAACGACCTGAGCTTTGGCTTTGGCACCAAGTAAGTCGAGTTTTCCTCCGAAAAGCGCTCGCGTTCACTGCGTGGGCCTGGTTCGCTTAGTTCCTAACCCCGCGCCGCTACAAACAGAATCACGGAACATGGCTCAACGATACCGCACTTCACGCTCCAGGGCCAGCCGTACCTCCCCGAAGTTTTGTCCAACAAGATAGTCTTAACGCCCCCGGCGCCGGGCAACCAGCGTGGAGCGATCTGGGCCGACAACTCGCTGGAGCACGACGAGTGGACGGCCGACGTCAGCTTCCGGGTCAACGGGCCTGAGCGCGGGAGCGCCAACATGAACATATGGCTTGTGCGCGACGGCTCTCACGAAGTCCGGTCCGGCGGCATCTACACCGTCGCGCATTTCCAGGGCCTTGTGCTCGCCATTGACCAGTACGGCGGCTCCGGCGGCATGATCAGGGGCTTCCTCAACGACGGCACCACCGACTTCAAGGCGAGCCACGTCGACGGCCTCTCCTTCGGCCATTGCAATTATGCCTACCGCAATCTCGGCCGCCCCTCTGAGCTCAAGATCAGCCAGACCCACGAGCACTTGAGAGTCGATGTCGACGGCAGGCTCTGCTTCCAGAGCGAGCATATCGAGATCCCCCGCGGCTACCGCTTCGGTGTCACGGCCGCCTCGGCCGAAAACCCAGACTCGGTCGAGCTGTTTAAGCTCGTTGTCCTCTCGGATAAGCACGACGCCGGCCACCACCAGCAGGAGCATCATGATGAGCACCACGATGCACACCATGATGAGCACCATGATGCACACCACGATCAACATTACGATGCACACCACGATCAACATTACGATGCACACCACGATCAACATTACGATGCACACCACGATCAGCATTACGATGGGCACCATGATGAGCACTACGATGCAGCCCACGATCAAAAGAGCCAGCACCATGCAGAGGGTGACCACGCACCGCCAGCCAAGTTCGTGCGAGGCCATGGACACCATGATGCCGTCCACGACGATGAGCACTTCACATACGAAGCCGACATTCCGGACCAGGATGCGAGCAAGTACACCAGCTCCAAAGCACAGTTTGAGGATCTGCACAGCAGGCTGCTGAGCGTGAACCATCACCTGTCCACCATCTTCCGCCAGGTCTCGCACCAGAGCACCATGGACGAACGGCGACACGAAGAGCTCTCAACCATGATCCACAGCGTGAAGGTTGCTCTTGAAAAGTTGTCGGATCTCGACCACCGCATACAAAACATGGAGAAGGAAATGCGCACCGTCCGGTCCGAGATCAGCCACAAGGTCCAGTCCACCGAGAACAACCTCAAGAGCATCGTTGGCGACACGCACTCGTACCTCGCCGCGAAGGTCGAGCAGCACGCCGCACCAGGCCATGGTCGGCTTATCTTCGTTATTGTCGCCAGCCAGGTCATACTCTTTACTGCCTACGTTGTATACAAGCGACGAAAGTCGTCCATTGGGAAGAAGTATCTATAGGTGCATGGATGGCTGTCTGAAAATTTGCATGTCTGTTGTTTGGGCTATAGGGGACTCAGGGAGGAGTGCAATTTTTGCTTTTTTTCGTCCATCTGAATGTGAGCTAAAGGATCTCTGTGGATAGGGATGGAAAACGTGACTGCACTGCGGAACTGGATGCCTGGCTAGGCGCCGCCCATCCGAATAAAGCAAAATAGAGCAGAAAATAGAAATATCTCGCAAGGTATCCGGATACCTGTAAACATGGAAAGTGAGTTTCGGGGATTTTCACGCTCGTCCCCAAAACATATACTTTCGAGACGATAGAATCGAGACTACGAGATTCAGACGGAAAGCTGCTTAGGCGGGCGATCGACAGCAAGATATAGGCGAATCATCAAACATGGTACCGAGATGTTCGCACCCACACTTATCCAAAGACTGAGAGATACGTCAACACGACATGTATTGGGCAGTGGGTCGCCAGGGGGACCCAATAGCAAGTGACGATTGTGTCCCGATACGGCTCAAAACCGGAAACCGCAGAGGGCAGGAGTATAGCATATCGGTATCTAAAGTCACTCATGCCACTCGTCTCTGTGAGGTGGCCGAAGCATCCATCCCAGGATGGTGTGGTAGAGTCTTGTCGAAGCGTGGCGCGGCGTCTACGACTATGGCCGAGAAGAAATCGCCGAGTTCGCGCTTTCCAATGCCAGCTCATTCTGCCTTGATCCGTCTGGTTCTGTTCCTTTTCCTGCCAAAGCACCACGTGGGCCTACCAGTTGCCGGAAACACATTGGGGAGGTCCACTTATCTGAAAGGTATCAGAGGGAGAGAGTGAAGTCAGAGTGGCGCACAGAACCGCAATTGTCATGGAATGTCTTCAAGGGAGCATTAAATGGATAGTAGAATAGGCTGGTTAGAAGGGCAGGATGAGATGTTCACTCCTCGAGATAGTTTCCAGGTACCTAAGTAGGTAGGTGGCTGCCCACATATGAGATTGGTGCCGCTGTATATGGAGGGGCCAGATGGGTGGCGGACGAGGACGACGAGGCGGGTTGCTACACGATCCCGGAATTTCTAACTCCATCGTCCCGTTCCTGCCCTCAGAGAAGAAAGTGACTGTGCCAGAGGAGCCAACTGGAGAATTTCGTCCTAAACTTGGGAGGGGCGCGGCGTCCTGTCCGAAATTGCATGCCTGAGGTGCCTGCCTTGCCTGCGCCGGGTCGAGCGCACCTTCCTGCCATCCATCGGCCACCCTCAAAATCTCTCACCTCGCCCTCACCTTGCACGGGAAGGAGCAACATCACAACTTCCTTGGATAATCGTATCGCGTGCCGAGTTTTTCCAGCCCATCCCCTTCTTGGTCCTTGGTTATCCTCCTGGGAGAGAAACAGCACCCTGCCGTCTCAGGCAGCACCGCGTGAGGTTGTTTGGCCTGCTGTACTTTATCTCCCGCATTCGTTCTACCCTTCCCGCACTTTTTATCCTCGTCATAGCGACCGTGTCCCCGCTCGACTTTTTTTCACGCCAGGCCTTCCTCACATCTTTCTGAGCGCAGACCTGGTTGTCCACTTCTTCTTTCTTTGACGAGAGCGTATCGGCCGAGAGGCGTCATCTTTCCCTTGCGCAGCTTGATCTGCGATCACAACTTCCATCTTCCTGCTGAAGTGTTCCTGCGTCGGCAATCCAGAGCGCGGCTGTCAGGTAGAGACTCTCTGCTGGCGTCTCGCAAGCTTGCCCATCATGGCCCAGACTCAGCCGAGAGAAGGGTCTTTCAACCCTTCTTCCCCTCATTCCTCGGTCGGAGGTGCAGATTCGTACAAGCATGATGGCACCCCGGACACCCGCCTCACTGCCTTCTCTCCCGAAGAGAACTCGGCCAAGTCGGCCAAGCTGATCAAGGGCATCATCACCCCGAGCCCTTCGGATGGCGACCAAGCCATCTACCCTGCCCAGCAGCCTCCTGTCTCCACCCCCTTCCGCAATGGCCCGGCTCAGCTGGAGAAAGATCCTTTTGTCTCCACCAACACGCCCGTCCGCAAGCAGGAGCAGAAGCTCTCGGCAACAGCATCCGCCTTCCGCCCTTTCGCGGCGCCTTTGGTCGCTCAAGGTTCCGCCGACTCGACGGCTGGCACAGCCTCCAAGACCCCAAGCCGCGCCACTCCCCAGCACGTCCTCCCCGTCTCCCCTATTCTCAGCACAGACCTACACTACTCTCGCTGCCTGGTCGCGTCGTCGTCGACCCAGCCGGTCACCGTAGCTGGTGTCGAGCTTCTGCTGTCGGTGAGTGCTTCTGGAATGGCCGCTGTATCCTCAAGATCACCCACATAAATCCTAACTCCATGCACAGAAACTTGAGAACCACGGACTGCCATGCCAGGGAACCAGGCATATCGTCGCCAAAGGCCAGGCTACGTACATCCGTTTCTCCAACATCCGAGATGCCTGCTTGGTTCATCGCAACATTCTCTTGGGCGACGCCACCTGGATCGCTGCCTTTGTATCCCCTACAGAATTCGTTCAGGTATGAGTTCAACCATCTAGTCTAGCACAATCTTGCGTCTTCTACGCCATAAAGAACCTTCTACTAACGCCACGTTCTATCCAGGTCACTCAGAGCAGCATCCACGCTCCCAGCAACTACGAGGGTCAGCTCACCGTGTTCGCCACTGCTGGCGAGGGCGCGGAGAAGAACGAGCTGCGTGTGGAGTCGGTTGCCCTCAGGCTGCTCTGCTCGGAGGGTGATATCTTCGCTTTGCAAAAGGTGTCCAATTCCGAGCCGGGCACATTTGAGGCGATTCTCGAGTACGCCGACATCAACGTCTCCCTTGCCGCCGTTTCCAAATACAACGGAGCCATCATCGAGGTGAGAGAATCTGTATGCGCATTGACAGCTTCACGGATATGCTTTTAACAACCTCATCTAGGGAGTCACCATTGTCATCTCTTTCCACAAGGGCAGCTCAAATGCTGGGGTCGCAACCCCCATTGTCACCCCACTCGCAACTCCAGTGAGGCAATCTTCATTCCACGACTATGGCGGTGACAACTTCCAGGGAGCTCCACTGGTCAAGACGCCACAGTCGGCCTCCTCGATGGGCACTCCGGCCCAGCCTGTCACACCCCATGTCGGTCTCCCACTCAGCCCACAGTATCCTCTGTTCCACCCTCTGGTGTTCAGGCAGCTCCCGATGCCGAGTCCCTACATGCTCAACCGGATCCCGTCGCAGAGTCCTCCGGCATCGAGTGTGTCCAGTTACCAATGCCTCACCCCGATGTACAGCAGCCCGGCGTCCTCTCATGTCGTTGTTCCCTCTCAGCATGACCTTACCTCGCCGAGACAGATGCAAGGATTTGGCCGACATGATGGCCGCCGCCAGAATGCCATGCGGGTGAACAGGTCATCCTACTACAATGCGGCCGGTCATCACAATCATGTCGATGTGAATCGGATCCGAGAGGGCATTGATGTTCGCACGACGGTACGTATTGTCGAACGCACCCACTCGGTTCTCGTGGCTCATAATTGTGATAGATCATGCTGCGCAACATCCCCAACAAGGTCGACCAGGCAATGTTGAAGCGTATTGTCGACGAGTCAAGTTGGGGCAAATACGACTTCATGTATCTGCGCATCGACTTCGCCAACGACTGCAAGTATGTCGTCACTCTGCCCCAGCAATTTCAGGTCTTGTTACTGACAGCTGTTTGTTCTAGTGTCGGCTATGCATTCATCAACTTCGTCGATGTGAGTTTTGATCAACTTCTGGCTCTGGGAATATGATCGAGAACATCTTTGCTAACAACCTTTCTATGTCAACAGCCCCTGGATATCATTGACGTTAGCCGCCCTTATCCCTTCATATCGACCCCCTTGTACCCTATTGTAGCGCTGTGTTGACATCCGAAAACTTGCAGTTTGTCAATGCTCGCGGAAACCAACGCTGGTGCGTCCATCTGCTTGCGAGCCTCAAAGTTATGTCAGAAGCTGACATCCGCGTGCCGATCTAGGAACTGCTTCAAGAGCGACAAGGTTGCGGAGATATCCTATGCCAGTAGGTACCAATGTTCGGTCTGTTCTTTTGCTGCAGTGCTAACAGTCAACCGCCAGCCATCCAAGGCAAGGATTGTCTGGTGCAGAAGTTCCGCAACAGCTCGGTCATGCTGGAGGCCGCTCACTACAGGCCCAAGGTATGTTGTTCATACTTCACCTTCAGCCGCCAGCTCTGGCATCACTGACCAATCGTAACAGCTCTACTTCACCTCCAACGGTCCGGTGCCTGAGATGGCTGGAGAGGAGGAGCCGTTCCCGGACCCGGACAACCAGTCCAAGATGAAGAGGAGCTGCGAGAATGCAGAGCACGTCGGTATGTGCATCTCTTGAAAGTCAGCCTCAGCTCTCCTCGCTAACGTATGTGCAGGGCTCTTCACTCCGAACGCAGGCCAGCATTTCCGCGACGAGCAGCGTCGCCGCCGCTCCCAGTACGACCGCGGGACCAGACTGGCGGCGCTTGAGGAGTACGACTTCGAGAAATCGATGCAAACATCGATGCAGCAGCTCTATGTGAACCAGTAACTCGCACTCAGGGACACTCTGCTCGAATCACCATGTTCAACGACTCGACGCGGCAGCTCACGCAAGCCACCCCGCCACGAGACTTTCTTGAAGATCAGCATTTGGTACCAGATACGGTGCTTAGTTATCCTTCGATGTCCATAATCTTTAGCTTTCTGCCCTTTCTTTCTTTCTTTCGTACACTCTTGCAAATAACGATGTCCACACGATCCGCGTGACTCGAGTGAAAAACAAGCAAAAAAAAAAAAAAAAAAAAAAAAAAAGTACTCGGTCTTTCGACCGCTGATTGCATGCTAATCATGGGGGATCCGACAAGTCACAGCGATTACCTGCCTGTCTATCGACAATCCTTCCCACACACTTGTCAGATACCCTGACTGTTTGCCACTATTTTCCTTGTCCTTCCCAGTCTCCCTTCTTTCTTGACTTTGGCTGTACGGATGTGCTGGCTGGAAGTGTCGTGTCACATTGGGCTATGCCAAGGAGATATGCTGCTGAGAGCTTGGCGGTCTGGATGTTCCCACGGAAGGTCGCCGTATACGAGTTGCGGCCGCATACATTGACAATAATCAAGGAGTTGTGCGGGTATATGTAACTAGATCTTTGCTCCAGAGCCAGGCTTCTTTGCAGTCTCTTTTAGATGACGGAATTCGAGTCGGTTACGTTTGAGATGGTTAATGTGCAGTGTCACTGCTGCAAGCAAGAATTTGCCCAGCATAGTCCTACGATACTCGCCGTCTCTTATCGTTATTTTTCTCAGGCGTGAGGCCGCGGCAAGGGATAACTGTGACAGGAAGCGCCCCTGTTGGAGCCGACACAGGGGTACCAATCATGGTATCTCGGCGTCGTTAGCTACCAGGAGTGAACGTTTCCTTCGGGTTATTTCTCCCACATGTGCCCGATTAACACTACACTTGGACTCAGGTGAAGTGTGGTCTGTTGCGACGTCGGCATCCGATGGTCCCCCGCTGGCCACGCCTCGAATCTCCGCCATGGTCTCAAAACGTCGACAGCGTTTCGGACGACCCTTCGTAGGCCTTGCGATAGAAGCCGAAAGCGTAGCACAGCACCGCGCCGATCGGGGCGTCGGCATCAGCCTTGGGGGCGAATCTCGTGTCTCTACGCGGTACGTCAGGCTCGATGCTGGTAGCAGCAGCCCAGAACTCGGCCTAAAGGCATCTAGGAGCAGCCGCGGCCTGCCACGTGTAGTCAACTGTGCCAGCCGCTCAAAGTCCAGTGCGCACGCGGTCGTCAGCTACAGGCAGTCCAGCTTGCTACATGAAGAAAAGAAGGGCGGCGGACATGATCGGCGACAAGGAGGAGCTGTTGGTTCATGTACGCGCTCGGATCGGCGGTCGTGTACCACCTACACGAGGTCAGGCCTGGGTCGAGCGCCGGGTTGAGGACTTACACTGCCCCAAGGCATGAGGATGCCATTTACTTACCTATTTACCTCGGGGAAGATGAATCTGTGGGTTGGAACATGCAACTTTTTGGTAATGAAGAAACAAGACGAGTTAGGGCGGGCAACAAAGGAAGAAGAAAAAAAGCAGCTCTGATCTTGGAGTTACTACGGGAAATTCCTAGAATGGAAACTACAGAATACCGCGCGGCAGGGGGAGTAGTACCCGCTATGCGTATACGATGAATTGCAAAAAAACAAGCACAGGCAGTGGGAAAAAAAAAAAAAAAAAAAAAAAAANGAAGGGGGAAAAAAAAAAAAAAAAAAAAAAAAAAAAAAAAAAGAAAAAAAAAAAATAAACAAGAAAGACGAGCATGATGAGTCGTCTAGGGGGTATATCTAATCCAAGGGGAAGAAATGAGTCCGCCTCGCACGTCCGGGTCACGGGTCCTCGGGCAGAGCAGGTAGCGGCTTGCGTGAATCCGCAAATTGAGACCTGCCAGTCCGCGCCAAGGGCGGGCCCGGTTCTTGGCCGTGACCGAATCCGTTAGGGCTCGAGTCTTGAACCACCACCACGGCAGCCTCGCTCTCCTCTCGCCCGCCAGCAGCAGCGACCTCCTCCTCCTCCTCCTCCTCTGGTGGAGGCGTGTTCTCTTGGAGTCCAACCCCGGGCTGGATTATGTCAGCGGCAGGGACGACGCCGTCGCTACTGGATAGCGACTCGCCTGACGTGTCGCCGCCTCTGTCGCCGTCCGACTTGTGCGCCGTGTCGAAGCTGGACGTGTCGTCAAAGAAGCTGCTGGCGCCGCTCTCGTCGACGACGTGGATGGACGGATTGGTGTCTCGGCGGCGGCGGCAGTCACCGTCACCGTCGTCACCGTACTCGGACGTGGGCGTCAAAGGCAGCGTCTTGTCCGAGTAGGCGATGCTGTGGAGGCGGATGTGCGCGGGGGTGCCGCGGGGCCCGCGTGGGGTGCTGGGGTCGTTTCCGCGCCTCGGCGGCGATGGCGACGGCGAGGGCAGCGGCGAGTCGTCGGCACCTCCGCGCATGGGGGTCATGCCGGCCGACGGCGGCGGGGAGGTGGGCCAGGCGGTCCAGGGGCGGTAGGCGGACGAGCCAACAAAGGTTGACGACGAGGACGCGGCGGGCCCGCCGAAGCCACGGGAGAAGACTATGAGGCCGAGACAGGCCAGCAGGAGGAGGGACTGCAGGATGGCCATGCGCTTCTGGAAGACGACCTCGTCGGCCAGCACGTTGAGGCGGGAGCTCAACGCAACGATCTCGCGCTGCGACTGATCGCGCTGGGACTCGAGGGCGATGACGGTGCTCTGCCAGATCTGGTCGTACTGCTGGCGGACGCTACGCAGCTCGGCCAGGACGGTGCGGTTGAGGCCGTCGAGGAAGGCGTCGACGCGCGAGATCTGCTTGCGCTCCATCTTGGTGAGGGCCTCCTGCAGGAACCGGGACTGGTCCTCGATGTACTGCAGCGACAGCGACGTGTTGGACTCGAGCAGCTGCAGCCGCTTAGCCACCGTCTTAAAGAAGCTCTCCTGGACGGTCGGAGACGCGGCGGCGGCGCCCGTGTTGGTGCCGGTCCGGTTCCTAGACGACGACGGCACCGCGGTCGAGGCCCTGCCTTGCGCCGAGGCCCTGTTAGTCGCCTGCGACGACGGTTTGGACACCGAGGTAGGGGCTTTGGCCTGGCCCGAGTGTGGAGACTCTGGGCGTGAGCGGTGGGTGGCCGAGCTCAGCTGCGAGGCGTCTTTTGGTCTCTGTGATGATGATTGCGCCGATGAAGGCTGAGATTGTGACGAGGAGGACGCCGGGTCTGGGTAGGACGATGCTGCAGGATCGGCGAGTGATGCGTTCGCCAGTGGCGGGGAATTCTCCCTGGAGAGGGGGTCGGCCGAGGTCGATGTTGGCACGGAAAAATGGTACATATCCGCAGGGTCGTGACCACCATTAGATGCTGGACGGGACGGTGCCGAGCGAGAGCGCTGCTCGTCGGTGGCCATGTTCTGTCCCACCGTTTGCGTTGGTATCTCGCAAACGTCCTCGGGTGTAAACTCATAGAAGGCAGGGCGCCAGGGCGAGAGTCCCATCTCGGTGACGACGGCTGGGGTGGTCGCGGTAGTGACGTCGGCAACAATTCCCGGCGGCTGCGACTCCTGCTCCGATGTAGGCGGCACCGTCTCTTGCTGCTCGTCCTGCGTATTGGGCTCTGCCGGCTCAGGCTGGTGGCCATGGGGCTCCGACTCGATGAGCGCCTCGTCGTCATCGTCGCGGCCGCCCTCGGCCTCCTTCCACGAGTCGATCATGCGGGTGCCGTGGACGCGCACGAGGGAGATGGGGCAGTAGTACTCGGTGCCGTAGTGTGTCAGGAACTCGATGCGCATGTACTTTGCCCAGATCTGCGGGTGCTCGACCAGGAAGGCCTGGATGTCGCGCTGGTTCCGGGCCTCGAAGGTGCCAAGGTCCTTCCACTTCTCGAGCTTGACGGGGTAGCGGTCGCTGACGCTGACGCGAAAGGTGCGGACCATGCTCGAGAAGAACTCAAAGTTGGCCAGGACGACCGTGTCGACGAGGATATCGTCGCTCAGCTCGATGATGACGAACTTGTTCTTCTGTGCGCACTCGAGCAGCATGTACGAGTCTTTGTTCTCGACCAGGATGGCCTTTGCGTTCTTTGCGCGCGGGCCTGTCTTAAGCACGGCGGCGCCGGCGTCGAACGAGGCGTACGAGAACCGCTCCTTGCACGTCTTGCCGGCGTCCTTGCTGCGCGTGTACTGGGCCGCGCCCGTGCCGTCCCCCTCGTACAGCAACACGTCCTCGTCAGCGTTGTGCGTCTCCTGCGGCTGCTGCTCGTACTCGGCGGCCGACGACGCATCGCCGCGGCCGCCAGACGCCGTGATCTCCGAGACCTTCTCCGAGAGGGCGTCGAAGTCGAGGTTGATCTCGCCGTCGTCGCCGATACTGTCGAGGTCGTTATGGGTGGACGCGTAGTCGTCCCGATCGCGCTCGTGATGCTTCCTCGCCTTGAGGTCGGCGGGGTCCTGCCCGGCCTTCTTCAACTGCAGCTCCTTCCACTCCTCGAAGGACATGAAGGAGCTGGTGGCCAGGTCGTGGTGGTCCGCAGCGGCATCATCACGCCGCCTCTTCTCCTCGTGGAGGCGGGCATCGTCCGGGCTCTCGGCGGCGGTGGCGTCGGGGACGGCCGCAGAAGGCGGCGACGGGGCGTCTCCGGCGGGGAGGGGCGTGGCCGCGGTGGCAGACCAGGCGGTGCGCAGACACTGCTGGGGCAGGGAGTGTGTGATGTAGTTGACCGTCCTCGCCTCACACGACCCGGCGTCGGGGGCGCCGTGGCGGTCGCGGGCGAGGCATGGCTGGGGCAGCAGGCCGCATGCGGCGGTCAGACAGAGCAGAGTGCGGCCCGCGGCCTGCAGCTGCATCGTGGGTGCCCAGGCCCTGGTGGCTTCAGCGGGGTGGTGCGGCGGGTGGTGGTTGGTCCATAGCCAACCGCGGGGAGGGCAGGACGAGGAGGCGGGCACGTGGCGACGGGGACGGCGAGCCGCAAACAATGGGGCTAGGGGCTAGAAACAGAAAGGGCACAAAGCAGAGCAGATTAAGCGGCCATCAATGACCTTTTGAAGCAAGTCAATTGCCCGAGACAATGCTGTGTGGTGATGCGAGTTGGGCGTTGTGGAGTTGACGGGTTGTTAGGTCGGTGCTAAAATCTTGCCAGCTTGCTGCCCGCCTGTCTGACATCACTTGGCGAGCTGCGTGGCTTGACCGCCGCCGGCCACCTTTTTTTTTTTTTTTGCTAAAAGATTCAATTCCTTCTTCAGTGCTAGGTGGTCAGTTGACGCATGCAGGGCCCGCAGCAAGGGTCCCGCCCGTCCGTTCCGTCCACAAGCCTAGAGTTCTTCACTAACAAGCCCGGGTCCCACATTGCCTAATGCAGCACAACATCACCTCGAGTGCGCCGCCAGATGCTTAGATCTTCGACAACATTCAAGCCGATGCCCGTCCTCTGCCTAGGCCCAGCCATCCGATACTGTCCATTCCTTCAGTTCGTGCGAGTAAACCGTGATGTGCCTCGCAACAACCCCCTCCCACTCGACAACCGAGAGCTGCAGTTCCCTCAAGCGTCAGTAGGCGAAGCGGGGCAAGTCATGGATGGGGCCGACCAATGAATGGACCGTACTGACATCTTCAATGTCCGTCCTCAGCGCCTCGCGTGTCTCCACGGTCCACTGGTTTCCGTCGTGGGCCGGAGCCGCTCTGACAATGGCTCGATACTTGATACCTGGGAAACCGGCAT
This sequence comes from Magnaporthiopsis rhizophila, assembly GCA_003049465.1. NCBI lineage: Eukaryota > Fungi > Ascomycota > Sordariomycetes > Magnaporthales > Magnaporthaceae > Magnaporthiopsis > Magnaporthiopsis rhizophila. The sequence continues at coordinate 113,122 of PYSS01000090.1, read as the reverse complement.
GTCAGTCAGTGCGCACGAGTTGCTCTTTGGCATGCGTGCTGCGCTCCTGAAACAGGAAACGACCCTCCCACGCACATATTCTTGGAGACACTATGTGCGTTTCTACGTCAGTATTATTGCTCGTATCGAACCGATGCTGGACATTACTTGGTAGTAGTATGTATTCTCGCCGAGGGAGATGGAGGCGACTCACGCCCCAAGTAACCCTCGACCTTGTCCCCCACTTTAAACTTGCCCTCCATTATGTCGGGCTATCAGCGGTGCGACTCGGTGCGTGCGTGGTGTGATTAGGATACTGGGCGGTATGAATCCTTCTCGAATACAGTCGAACCGGTTTCCGCTCAGCACGAAGGGGTGCTTTTATGTATGAGGACCTAAATATCGGGGTATTCCTTGGACATTAACGCTTGAAATACTCGCAGCTACATACAATTGCGAAAGGTTGGGTGAATGGGCGACAGGTGGTGGGTAGAACAAGAGGAACAACACCAGGGTGGTGCGTAACACGATCACACCCTGTGGGTAGCCCCTCGCCTATACACCAGCTAGCCCCTTTTTCTTTTTAGTTTTGGAGAATAGCCTGCTCTCGCCCGCGAGTGTCAGTCACACGGTTACCGCCTCTGCCTCACTGCCGTCTCTTATACTGACGCGAGTGTTCACTTTGTGGCAATCTAAGCGAGTGAAGAATGCAGGATTGAAATACATTCACGCAGGCAAGTGGCGGTGAATGAGAAAGAAAAAAAAAAAAAAAAAGAAAGTGAAGAAGTGGATTTCCAACATGCTGCTAGATACGCGCTCGTCTTCGTTCAGCATACAAAATGGGGAGCGAGCCAAGCAATGCGCCGAGCGGCACTAAAGCACTCCCTCCCTCCGTTCTATGCTCTATAATATGGAAGCCGCGTCCGCCCCAGGGCTCGTCGCCCCGTCGCCGCCTTCCTCGTCACCCCTGAGCAGACCCCTGTGCTCGCCGTCGCCGTCCTCGCGCGTGATGCCCGTCTCGACGCCGGCGTCGCGCGGCAGCCTGCTGGTCCTGCGCGTCTCCTCGGCGCCGTTGAGCACGTACCAGACGTCCTTCTTGGTCAGAAGCCCCTGGAGGGCGCCGCGGTCGCTGAAGAGGACGTAGCGGAGCCCCAGCTTCTGGAAGTAGCTGACGGCCAGGTGCAGGCTGGAGCGCGACGACAGCGTGATGGGCGTCTGGTCCATCCACGGCCTCAGGTCCAGTGTCGTGCGCGGGTCCGCCATGGGCTGGTGGGAGAAGAACGCCTCCGTCTCTGGCGGCAGAGACCGAGGCGGCTCCGTCGACGTGTGCAGGTTGTACGCCAGCTCCGCCCGCGATATGTAGCCCAGCAGGATCGCGTCGCGTGGGTCTGACACGACGGGGAACCCGCGGTACGGGTGCGAGTCCAGGATCCGCTGCAGGCTGCCGATGGTGTGGCCCGCCGCCGTGAGCACCACGAGGTCCTCGATCCGCGTCATGATCTGCGACGCCGGTATGTCGGGGATGAAGGTCTCCTCGCTGTTGTCGATGTAAGGGTACTCGTTGAAGTGGATCCAAGACTCGTAGATGCCGCGCCGCGAGAAGGCGTCCCCAACCCACTTGGAGAGCATGACGGCGACCATGATAGGGAGCACGTACGTCAAGGCACCCGTGAGTTCAAACATGATGACTACAATCGACACCGTCATCCTGGTCACCCCGGCAAGCGTCGCAGCCGCACCGACGATGGCATAGGTGCCCGGGGTGACGCAGGGGATATCGGGCTCGCAGGACTGGAAGGGCAGGAAATTGGGGTGGTTGTGCTGCCAAATCTCCATAACGATCCCGACTGCCCTGCCGGTGAGAGCACCGATAGCCATGGACGGGAGGATGATTCCCGCGGGGATCTGCAGCCCGAATGTGATGGCTGCCAGCAGAAAGCCGAGCAAGGCAGCAAAGAGGAGGAGCACGATGGTGGCCGCAGAGGCCGAGCCTGTTTTGCAGAGGCCGAACTGATCGTCGAGGACCTTGGAGCACTCCATGAACAAGGACGACACAAGCTCCGAGTTCTGTGCTCGCATGTAAATGTTGGGATAGTTGACGAGAGCCGTCAACAGCGCCACGAAGAGAACTTGTGTGGTCGGGTTTGGTAGCCAGGCTGTCGTCTTCTTCCACTGGGCGACCTTCATGTTCGCCTTGATGAAGAGGCCCCCGTATATACCCTGCAGATGCACATGTTCTTGTCAGCCGGTCCGCGGTGTTGGTGCAAGTAGAGAACTAGCAGCGCTTACTCCTATTATCCCGAGAAAGGCAAACGGGACCAGCTCAAAGGCATGCCACCCGGAGCTGTACTTGACCTGGTACATGACCAGCTTCCCTGACCGGAACGGGTCGAGAGCTTGAAGCGTAACGGCAGCGGTCATGGCACACACGAAACTCTGCCACATGGTTTTGTCGGGGAAGTAGTACGAGAGTTGCTGCGCCAGGCAGGTTAGACGGAACCCAGATACTACTTCCAGTGCCAGCATTTTGCTCACTCACCTCGAGACTGAACAGGACACCGCCGATCGGCGAGCCAAACGCTACCGATATGCCCGACGCTGCGGCCGCAGAGAGCACCTCGCGCTTCCGGGCCTCATTTTGGCTGATATTGGCAAACGGCTTGCTGAGGATGTTTGCACAACAGCAGGCGACGTGGACCAGGGGACCTTCTTTACCAAGCCACATGCCAGATGCAACAGCAAGGCACTATATAAGAGAGGTGGTATCGGTCAACAAAAGCAGAGCATTTCGTGTGTATGTATATAGCGCATGATATGCCGCTTACCAGCCCAAGGGATTTTGTAACCAGGGTCCACGTGCCCAGCAGCCTCCTGATGACGAAGCCTCCCAACACTGTTTTTATCTCGGGGATACCACTATGTTTGGCATACATGGAGTATTCCCTGACAAGCACATGCGCGCAAAGCGCAAAGGTGGACTAGCAACATGGGTGTCAGTCAGGACCGCGAAAATATAGTCACGGCATCGTGGGCAAGAGTGCTATGCCAGGCGCCAGGGCGATAGACTGCTATACGCACCGAGAAGAGCAGGAAGAAAAAGTACTCAATGAACCACTTTCCGCCGGCCGAGCCGATGCCCAGGGCGGCGGCCCAGGGTCTCCAGCCGACGCACTTGGACCACTCGTCGTAGCCGAAGCAGCAGAAGCCCTTGTTCAGGTAGAAGGCGCCGCCGTCGGGCCCCGCGGCGCAGTAGCCCGTCTTAAGGTCGCCGAGCCAGTCGGTGGTGACGTCGATGGCGGCAGCGACGGTGCCGACAGCCATGCCCGTGACGACCAGTATCACCCAGGCCTGGCTGGCGTCCAGCAGCTGCGGCACGTACCCGAGCAACCCCGAGGCCTGCGACGAGAGCACCCGCAGGCGCTGGCGCTCCTTTGTGTACTCGAAGATCCAGTCGATGGCCGTCAGGTCCTCGTACCCGACCCGGCGCCCGGGCCCCTCGACGGCCCAGTAGTCGTGGGACCCCAGCATGCCGGCGTCCTTGGGCCCGCCACCGCCGCCGCCACCGCCCCTGCCGCGGTCGCGCGGGGAGCGGAAGCCTCCTCCGATCGGGCTGCTGGCGCTGCTCGAGGAGGATGCGGCGCCCAGGCCAGGCAGGCCGGGGATGAGGCGCGACGCCTGCGAGAACATGTCGCCCCCTCTTTGTGGTTGTTGTTGTTGCTGCTGCTGCTGCTGCCTGCGGCGGAAGGATATAGGCTCGTCTATGGTCTCGCGCGGCGGGTCGTCGGCTGGGATGGGGGTATCGTCGGCCAGGAGCTCGATGTCGTCTGCGGCAGTCGGCCGCCTGCAGGGGTGCGCCGCGCTGCTGGGACTGGCCTTCAGGGTACGGGGCCGGTCCATCGTGGTCTATGGTCCATCTTCGGTGCGGATTATCGGGGTGGGATCGGCGGCGCTGTTTGCGTTGGTTGACGCTGCCGGCTCGAGCAGTGCGCATTTCGAGGCTCGAATCGCGCGGTTGATCCTATTCAGGACAGCAAGCGGCAGGCCCATGTCACCTCGAGGACAGCACGAGCTGGCGCCGACCCAGTACGGGGTGCGTTTGACACGGTGGTGGGCGGCCAGCATGCAGTCAATTGTAGGCTGTGTCGAAAGATACCGTACAGTGCGAACGTGGGTCTTCGTTTGCGCCAAGGCGGGAGCGGACACCAAGCTGCACGTCGATCGCATCAAATCCTTGAATCAGATCAAAAGCTGTGATCCCCTTCGGGAAATCGAATCAACAGACGTCCAAATAGACTATATTAACTTCGACATCGACTTTTTTTTCTTCATCCGTCCCTTCTTCACACTCCTCCCTTCGAAGTAATAAATCCCACGACATGGCTAGGTCTCCCTCGCCGCCAGGCACGGAGAGCATTCTGCCTGGCGAAGCAGAAAACCCATCGCCAGGCACAAGGACGGGCGCAGCGCAGGCTCCTGTGCAGCGTATACAGCAGCTTCTCAAAGCCAAGGACGACACATCGAGGTTTGTCGGGCTTGGACTTCTCAAGTCGGTCCTTGACAATACTCCCGAGATCAGGCAGGATGGAGAGACGGTTTGTCGGCTATGGGAGTCTATCCCCACCAAGTTCCTCGACCGGCTCCTCCGAACCGGCACCACGGCCTCGCAGAAGGATGCCAAGGAAATGCTGGATCTGGCCGTCTCCGTGGTCCATACTTTCACGCTCCTCTTGCCAGAAGAACGGAGGCGGGACGAGAGGCTTTTCGGAAGGATCCCGCTGCTTACGAGTGCCCTGCTCCCAAGGTGCGCCGTCTCCCTGAGAAGATGCCATTCCCTACTTGCTCAGGATCCTTATCAAGTTGACAACGTGACAGCTCCGAGGAGACAACACTGCTCATCCTACAGGCTCTCGTGGTGCTCGTTAGCTATCCCGAGGGCGCTCAAGTGTTTGTCCAGCTCCAGGACATGAGCAGCCTCGTTGAGAATGCACCTTCCCAGCCCCTGGCCTTGAAGGTGCTCTCGTACGCCTTTCTCAACTCGGCCGCTGCCGCGGAGGACAGGAAAACACTCTCTTCAAGGATTGAACAGATGGTATCTTCTCTCATAGCCTCATATACTGGCACAGATGCTGTAACCCTCCTTGAGTTTTTGGCCGATTTCCTACGGCGGCTGGGCAAAGATGTAAGTCCGCCATGAATGTCTCTGTTCGATCTTCCGTATTAGTCTGGTCCAAGGGCTGACCTTGTGGTTTCTCGTCTTCTCTTGTTCATTACCCGCAAGACAGCTTCTTCCACAAAACCCGCCATGGCTCACCACCCTTGTGGACTACATCGGGGGCCTCATCTCCAGCCGTCCAACTCAGGCGGCCAGGTCGGCATATGTAAACCTGGCCGCCACACTACTGCAGGCATACCCCGTGCAAATGCCACGCCTTCTCTTTTCTGGTACCCAAACTGTGGGCGACAAGCCTGCCTCATACCTGCTCGTAAATTTGCTCCTCATCGACCTTCGTTCTTCCTTCCCCTCAATGCTGGAGCAGCTTAACGACCCTAGCTACCGAACCACAGCGCGTCGGCTCGCATCCGACTTTGATGTGGTGTCTTGCTTCATCGGTTATCTCATGAGGTTCGTGGATGACGACATTCCCGAGTCTGGCCCCGGTCACGGGTTTTCCATGCCACCCGATCTACTCCTCAGGATCAGGAAAGCCATGTCCGAGACGTTTTCCGTCGCCATAGAGTTCCTGCGCGACCGGTGGGACGCCTCCGTGGCCGGCGCCATGGGCTTGCACCCAGACGCCCGCGTGGGTGAGGCCAAGACTTCGCGAGGCGCTCACTTCACCATCTCGTGGGACTCGATCGATGACAAGATCAACGAAGATCCGCTGGTGCTGGCCTGCATCAGGTGTCTTGCCATATGGCTCAGGGAGGACGACAATGAAACCCTGCGGAAAGAGGCTGCGGGACTGTGCGACATGTTTACAGAGCTTTACAAGGCTAGCACCGGTGCTAGTGGTCTCGACTTCCGCCGCCCGGTCCTGGTGGCCTTGGAGGGAGTTACCGTCTCGGAAGAAGGGCCTGAGAATCTCTTGAGCCACGACGGCTGGAGGATTCTCGTCGACGACCTTGTCGCCGTGGGCGCCTCAGGCGAAAGCGACGACGAGGATTTCACCAGGGGCATCGAGATCGTCCGGATTTTACTCCCCATTGTCGAGAACGAGCGTCCGGGGAGCAAGGAGGAGTGGCTTGATGCGGCAACGGCCATCGCCGCCTGGGATGTGCCGGAAGATGGACAGTCTCTACAGGCAACGGAGTTCCGGGTGGCGGCTCTGCAACTAGTCACCAGTGTTCTTGCGGGTGCACATCCAAGTATGCGCAACCGCTACAGGCATACGATTGGTGCCATCAGGGGCCTAGCATTTCGACTCGGCGCGCAGGTTGGCAGCTCTAAGGCCGATCTCAATGAATCACTCCAGGATGTCATCGACACACTAGCTAGCCTGGGTTAGGCCCTGTGAATGCATTGATGTGTTGGAATCAAGCAAACGTGTGCGAAGGTGCGGATGTGCAGCTGGACACCACATCGTCATTACATGCGCTGCTCTCCAGCTGCAAGAGCTAGATGCGGTAGAATCACAGAACCAATGCACACTCAGACCTTTAATCTCTTGCTTGTTATGCGCGAGATGGCACGTCTGCATGTTCGCTCGTTCCTGAAGTCTTGGGAGTAAGCTCTTTTAAACCCTCGTGGCGCAGGGTCATGGTGTCAGCTGGAAAAAAAATCCAGGCAGAGAAGAGGGAGGAAAAAAGCAAAGAGCGTGCATAAATGGTGTGAGGTCAGACTGTGTTCCAAGCTTGTATGAGCCTGCAAGTAATATTGGGTGAACTCGGTCCCTTACAGACCGAGCACAGGAGGTGTGTATGTATGCATGTTGTCGTTGGCGTCGCGTCGACAGACGCTTAAGCTGCAGGATAAGAGGGTGGGCAAAAAAGCAAAAAAAGAGTGTCGGGAGAGGCGTGGGCTTGCATATGCAGGCCGGCCAGTCATTGTTCCACAAGCCAAGCGTCCATTTTGGGGGTGGAGGCGACCGGAAAAGCGAGCCGGGGCAACAAGGCTGCCCGTCTGGCGCAGTTTACCTGTCGCCACGGAGGCGGCTGGTGGCCACCGCCATCAGTCGGCAGCCGTCAAAGGGCGGCGTAGGATATTGCGCAATGCCGACTAGGCTGTTCCACATGTGAGAAGCGNAGAAAAAAAAAAAAAAAAAAAAAAAAAAAAAAAAAAAAAAGGGTTCGCTGACTGAGGGGTAACACGGCAACATAGAGGGCAGGCATTGCGCGTCTAGAAAAGCGATGTTTGCTGCGAGGAGCCGTCTGGGCAGCTTGGAAGAAATCTTCTGGACGGCACCTATTGTCTCTCTTTTTTTTCTTCCCCAATCCCAGTCGTGACTTGCCTCGTTTCGGCTGGCAAGCATCTCGCCTGGGCGGGCTCCCACCTGGCCCTGGACGGATGGCGGTTGGCTGGCTGGCTGGCTGGCTGGCTGGCTGGCTGGCTCGGTGCTTTCACAAGGGAGCGTAGGGAGAGAGATTGACGGCTTTTGGCCCCTAAAATGCGACCCGTCCGCCCTTCCCTTCCAAGCCCACAGCTGCATGGAGGGACATGATGGTGTGCGCAACGCTTCTGCAGCGAGATGGGGGACCCACAAAACCACCCTAGTTGATGGACTGCCCGGACCGTGATAAGCACAGGACAGGGCAGGGCAGGGAGTCGGACAGATGGAATGAGCGGACGGGACAAAGGCCTAATGTCCAACCCTTTGTTGTCGCCGTGCCTTGCTTGCTACGCATGCCAGCATCAAAGCAAAAGCAAGCCAGCTCAAGGCTGTTGCGGCGGGAAAGAGATAGGTAGGCCATCGTCATGATCGAACTCGGTGGTGTGCGTCCATCTCACTTTTTTTTTTTTTTTCTTTTCACAGAAATAGCAAATTGCAGCCCTGAGTTGGTGGCAACAACGTTGGCCGCACCAGCAGCTCCGGTGGAATTGACTCCTTCTCTAATGCCACCTCCTTTGTCGATCCCACGTTTTGATGCTGCTGTTTTTAGTTGACCATGGGTGGGTGTTTGGAGCAGAAAGTGGCAGCTGCCGGGCCTCTTTTTCTTTCCCGCACCCCCCATCGAAGCGTCGCTGCATGTTCTGGCGCGGCAACTAACTGTGCAAGCACGGACGCAACCCCCAAGGCCGATCTCCGAACCGGCTTTGCTCGCCAGTCTACCTAGGCCAGAAGCAAGCACTCACTCAGGACCGGGGATTCGGTGCCGGCTGGTGAGTTTGGGAAAAACTGGCGTGCCAAGCTGAGGACGGCGCCTATATGTAGATTCAAGCGCAGATCCCGTCGTTTCCGAAAAGGGAGAAAGTGGTGTGTGGGTAATTCGGACAAGGCTAGTGAAGGGCCGGCTCGAAATGTTGGAGGATCCGAAACGGCAGCGGCCAGAGTTGGCCGAGCGCAGCAACAGCAGGGCGTCTCCAACGTCTACTCGCTATCGTTTGTGTCGTATGGAGCTTCCTCTATCGCAGAGCTTAGAGTGGCACCCGTATCGGCCTGACGTGGCCCGCAGCCACGGAAACGCTGCATCGACCAAGCGTGCAGGAATCCGCACACGCATTGTAAACACGCCCGGAGCACACGCCTCCTCACTGCGTGCGCAGCATGTGACCGTTCGGGCTATGCTACGAAGTCAGGGAATAGGCAGTCCTGGCCGTGTTCATTGCTGGGTACCTGGGTGCCTATTTGTTGGCTAGCGCCGCCGGGTTCCCTCGCCTCACCAAGGACCAGGCTTTCTCAGGTAAATGGCGAATGGATCCTGTGCCGCCCGGGCGGAAGATGCGTGCCTATCTTGATAGGCGCCTGAAAGGTCGTGACAAGGTTGAGGAACCCTGAACAAAAGCTACAAGAAAAAGGAATTGCAAATGGCTGGGAATTGATTGCGTGTGCATGGCACGGCATAGCTAGCATAGCACAGCACGGCACGGCACAACAGCAAATATCCACGCTACCAGCCCGAGCGACGACACGGTACCAGTGGCACACCTAGAGTCACCTCGATTGGTACCTCAATTCGGGCGGTAGCTTCACCTCAACGGGACCCATTCTCACCTAGCCGCTACGTCAGGGAGCGAGGTAACTGGCGGGTGCGCTGTTAGCACAAAGGGTCGCCCTGTGGGCCGCCGGCAGAAGTCGGCTGACGCCATTGCTCGCAGTGATTGGCTAGGCGCGGCCAGCGGCGCGGTGCTATTTTCCTAGGCGCGGTACCGCCCCCGTTAACAGTTGACAACGGCCAGCTCTGGCTTTGCAAGCAGGGAGCACCCACCCGCCCTCGCACCCCAGCAAAAAGGGCCCGCCGCTGCAACGGTTGGTCGCCGCCGAACGAAGCCAGCAGCCCTCCCGCTCTAATCATCTCCGTGCCAGTGGCCCTTCCACCCGCTCGTCACATTACAGGACTCCCTTCTTGGAAGCCAATCCTAACAAGGCTGAACCACATTTTCACCACCCCCTATTCACCCTCTTCTGGTCCTAGCCTCTCCTGCTGCCCTTGTCCGCATTTTTATTTTTCCCTCGAGCACCGACCTCCGACCTTGCCATTCCCATCTTTCCTCTCTCGCCTCCAGCCGGGCCGTCAAGAGAAAACCAGAGTTGTTGGCTGGAAGCTCCGACAGCAAGCACCTTCTCCTTCCAATTCCCAGGCCGACCTCCAGTCCAGCTTGCACCGCGACTCCACCAATCCACCATCAGCTCGCAAAAGCCGAAACGATAGACCCCAGTCCATCTTCTCCTCTCGCTCAATCCCCCCAACAATAAGGAAACAAAAAAGAAAAGAAAGAAAAAAAAAAAAAAAACCTCCATACAACAAAAACGAAAAGCCCCTCGTAATCGTTCGGGACCTCCAGCGACGCGACTCGGGAGGAGCAAGCTCCAGAGGTTTTCTCTTGCTGCACTTCTGCTCGCCTCTCCACCGTCGACCCGCGGCATCCCCTCTTTGATTGCTGTTTCTGCCTGCGTGACGCGGCGTTCTCTCCCAAGCCTGAACAATGGTGGTCGCAACGATTAAGTAAGTTGCTCGCATTCTCATCACCGTCCTCGTTCCCGTCGCCGTCGCCACCTGCTCGTTCTCTCGGCGGTGTATGCACCCCGGTGTACTCGCCTGCCGGTCACCCGCCCAAGAGACAAGCACACACAGCCTTGAGGTTTATTGTTTCCCGTCTACTCGACATGAAAATCGAACTGCAAACCCGTGCTGCCGAATGCCTTCGCAACGGCTACCTGCCCGCCTTTTCTCCGACACACCGACATTATCCTCTCTATCGGCCTTTCCTGCTGGCTGGGCGGCCTTGCTGTTGCAAGCCAGACTCAATGGGGCCGCTTGATGGCCGCCGTCATGCACGCTGCTGCGGTTGCTGCTGCTAGCTCCTTGCCAAGTTCGGCCATTTGCTAACCGTCACCTCCTACCAACCAGATGCGTTGTCGTCGGCGACGGTGCCGTTGGCAAGACCTGTCTCCTCATTAGCTACACCACCAACAAGTTCCCATCGGAATATGTCCCGACAGTCTTCGACAACTACGCCGTCACCGTCATGTGAGTGATGTCGTCCCCGACCCAACCCAACCCAAGGGGTGTGCTGCGGGGCCCCCAAACCTCCTCGGCACCCACCCGCTCTCCGCCACAATACACGTCGATCACGTCACAATGCCCAGCCTTCCGAGCTTGCGCCGCCAACCGCGGGCTCGATTCTTTGATCTCGGACCGGCCGTCGTGCTAAGCTCCCCTGTGTCGCGTTTAGGATCGGTGACGAGCCGTACACCCTCGGTCTTTTCGATACCGCCGGACAAGAAGATTACGACAGACTGCGCCCGCTCTCGTATCCGCAAACCGATGTCTTCCTGGTCTGCTTCAGCGTGACCTCTCCCGCCTCGTTCGAGAACGTGAGGGAGAAGTGGTTCCCCGAGGTCCACCACCACTGCCCCGGCGTGCCCTGCCTCATCGTCGGCACCCAGGTCGACCTGAGGGATGACCCGAGCGTCCGGGAGAAGCTGAGCAAGCAGAAGATGCAGCCCGTCCGGAGGGAGGATGGCGAGCGCATGGCTAGGGATCTCGGCGCCGTCAAGTACGTCGAGTGCAGTGCCCTAACTCAGTACAAGCTTAAGGACGTATTTGATGAGGTAGGTGGTCTCGCCCCGTATATGTTGCGGACGATTTGCAGTCCATGTTTGGCCCTCGATGAAGTTGTCCCGGCACTGGTACTGGGTGCTGACAACCCAACCAACAAACGCAGGCTATCGTTGCGGCGCTCGAGCCGCCAGCGCCCAAGAGGAAATCCAAAAAGTGCCTCATCCTGTAACTAGGCCAGCATCTTGGCCGTTCGCTTCACTCCACATTCGGGAATGGCTCGCTCTTCGGAGGCCTCTTGGGGGTTTGTTAGGTGGGGCAAGATCACGGCGAGGCAGCTGCCGTTGTGAGTGGGAGAATGGCCGCTTGGGATGCACTTCTCCTTGTCTCCTTGGATATCTACCTATCCCTTCACGTCGCAATTCTCGCGGTCGATGCCGTGGGGGGGCTTTTTGTTCTCTCACATTCGGCTGATGGGTTTGGAATTTGCGGCCAAGATGGAACGCAACACCACAACCACCAACCGTCTGCCGAATAGCTACCTACCACTTTACATACCCTGCGGCAGCGGCAAACGGCAAGACCAGGGAAGGCAGGGTGGTGATTTGAACTGCCTGGAACGTTAGATGGTCGCCCGGGTTGTAATGTTCCCTCGTTCCCAGACGCAAGGTTTCGGGGGCCGATTTAGCCTACCCGCGTCAAACACGCGTTCGCCTCCTCGCCTTTTTTTTTTCTTCTTCTTTTTGTGTCTGTGTTTCCTGTGTCCGCTTTCACCCTCAGCATCAAGATCCAGCTACATGCGCGTCAGCCCGACTTTTTCTCCTACCTATTTATTCCCCTTTCTCTTTCACATTTCCTCTTCTGCCCCATTGCGCTTGGCCACAGCCCGCTGGTTTTCCCTTCTTTCTGCCTTCTTATTTATTCTATTCATCTCTTCTTGTTTTGGCGCGGGAAATTCATAAATTCAGGCAGGAAACTTTGATAAGACAGTTCTGGCGATTTTGGAGTGCAATTGAACGTCTTCTTTTTTCTGCTGTAGCGCCCACCCACCCTGCTCTTTCTCGAACTCGGCGCATAACATTTGCATTGCACAGCATTTCCCCAAAGCCCCGTCCCTATCTTTGCCCCCCAAAGCACCCCCACTCCTGCATTATGGCCGTGACGTCCAGGTTGCGGCTAAAACTGACCTAACCTCGAGAACAAAGCGCTCTCCGCCGCCGCATGTTCGCCGTTCAAAATTGATGACGTCGGTTTTGTTTTCTCTCATGTCCCTTTGCAACGAGCCCCCGGCGACGCGGTTCCAAATTTAAAACACTTCGGTCCCATAAGCGGTCTCCTGTGCTTGTGCTACACAATAGAACCCGGCCGTTGGGTCAAGCGGACGCCAGCGAGTCGACACTCAAAGCAAGGATGGGGCCAGACATTCGACGGTGCCTCGTGGCGCCCCTCGAGCGTCAGCAGCCTCTGGTGGCTTGGGGTATTAATCCACAATAAATAATCTCATCTGCCTGCCTGTCCCTTTTGGTCACATTCCCACTTTCCCATTCATCGCTCGTATATATACCTCTTCATCTCTCTTTAAGTTCACTGAGCCGTACTGGAAACTTCTCTTCCTCCCCTCGGATTATGGGCGCATATGGGCATCCCCCAGACCGACCCCACGCTGCGGGCACGTCACAGGAGCTCGTGATGCTGGCCGATGTGGACCTCCGACAACGGCTTTGCAGCCACTGGTACATACACCGACTCTCGAACCGGACGGGTGGGCGGGTACGAGTCGTTTGCCGCCGTCCCCCGCACTTTTCCCCCTTAGTCTCCCTCTCAAGATAGGAATCTCGGCCGATGTCCACGCAGGGAATGGCAGAGAAAAATGGCACCGGTCTTTCGGGGGCCGTTTCCGCTTGCACCTGCCGGGTTCAGTCTCTCCACTATATCTAGGGGGAGAAAAAAAAAGTGCATATATAATCCAATATACCATTACTGATGTCCACTCGCCTGACAACCTCGACTCATAGATTGTGAATTTTTCTTACTACACCTTCGATATCGCGTTCTTTATCTGCCCAAATAAACTTCCCTTTGGCACTTCTTTTAATTGCCCGCGTCCGTCGGAATGAGGTCGTGTCTGCTCGTGTCAGCCACGCTGGCCGTCTCTGCTGGCTTGGGCCTCGCCTGTGACCACGGCCACGACAAGCGCGACGGCCAGGAGTTCACGCAGGAGCAGCTTGATGAGCTGGAGACGAAATGGGGCATGGATGTAAGACTGAGCTTCCGCCTCTAGATCCCTCGGTCAAAAAAAGCTTTTTAGTGCAGAGAAACGAGAAAAGCAGAAAGGGGCGGGCATCATGGTGGTGGCAGTGATGTTGGAGCACCCTCCACCTATGCTTCTTACCTTTATCTACTATACCGAGCCAGCATCAGTATTGACAACTGTGTTGCTCGACAAAGTGGCCTTCCTTTTCCGGCATCGGGTCTTTTGCCCATCTGAAGTACGTCAGGTGCCTCACGACGCCGAGCGAGAGGTTCGACATCGCCATTGTGGGAGCCCCGTTTGATACGGCCACCACTTATCGCCCTGGTACGTACGTCCATGCTTTGATCTGGGGGATGTGAGGGGGAAAGGGTCGTCGTAATCGTCGTCGTCCTCTAACACTTTTGTTTTCTAATCATCCTCGCCCTCTCTGGGGGTGTGGGTATGGTGAGGAACAACACACGTACAAACCAGGGGCTCGATTCGGTCCCAGGGCTATCAGGCAGGCGTCCAGCCGGCAGACGGCGTTCCGCGGCTACAACCACCGGGCCAACATCAATCCGTATCAGAACTGGGCCAAGATCATCGACTGCGGCGACATCCCCATCACGCCCATGGACAACGCCGTGGCGTTGAAGCAGATGACGGCCGCGTTCGGCGAGCTGGGCAGGCGCAAGCCCGTTTCGACGCTGCAGCAGAAGCCCAAGATCATCACCCTGGGCGGCGATCACTCGATCGCCCTGGCGACGCTGCGGGCGCTCAAGGAGGTCCATGGGAAGCCGGTGCGGGTGCTGCACTTTGACGGTGAGTTTTTTTTTTTTTTTTTTTTTTTTCTGTTTTCTTTCTTTTTGCCTTGTTTCCAGAGCCAGCGCCGCCCCTCGTGTCTGTCATCAAGACTAAAACAAACACATATATAGCGCACCTCGATACGTGGCACCCGTCAAAGCACCCCTACGTGTGGCACTCGGAGCAGGCCAACCACAACCACGGCACCATGTTCTGGGTGGCGGGCAGCGAGGGGCTCATCGTCAACTCGACGACGGCGCCGTCGGTGCACGCGGGCCTGCGCACGCGCCTGACGGGCAACGACAAGGCCGACTTCGACGACGACACGGCGCAGAACTGGGTGCGCATCTCGGCCGACGACATCGACGACATGGGCGCTTCGGGCGTGGCGCGAGAGATCATGCGCCAGCTGGGCACCGAGGACCCCGTGTACCTGTCGGTCGACATCGACGTGCTGGACCCGGCCTTTGCCCCCGGCACCGGCACGCCCGAGCCCGGCGGCTGGACGACGCGCGAGTTGATCCGGATCCTGAGGGGCATCGAGGACCTCAACGTCGTGGGCGCCGACGTCGTCGAGGTCTCGCCCGCGTACCAGGGCGCCGGCGAGGAGACGGCGCTGGCGGCGGCCCAGGTCGTTTACGAGATCATCTCGTCCATTGTCAAGAAGGGCATGGGCGGCATGGGCAAGGTCGGGGCGGCCGCGGAGGTCGTTGTGCCCATGCAGAAGAAGGAGCTGTGAGGCGCTCGGCGGTGCATTCTAATTGACGAATCCTGATGAATTGGGAGATTCTACCATTGCGGGCATAGATAGGGTGTTAGGTGTGGATAAATCACCATGATTTGACTCCTTTCTCTTATATATATGCAGATAGGGCAAAACGATACTGCGCTCTCAAAATGCTTTTCTACCCCGTTTTATGACAAGAACAGAAGGTAGGTACCTAGCCTCCAACTGCCCCAGTTTCTGAATAAGGCCGCCTTAGATGGCTAACGTTTATCTCTAGCGAGAAACAGCCATCACTGAGCGTCGGTTTCGGATGGACGGGGACTCGACTCCCGACGAGATAAAGGGGTTTAAGGGTGACTCGAATTTCGCTGGCGCCGCGTGAGTCAATTCCCCGCAACACAGCGATAGATAAGACCAGCACCAGAACGCCGCGAAACACCTATCAAATGCCCCTCCATAATTTCCAACAAGCCCAGTCAACCACTCCTCCGCTCCCACTTCGATCACTCCAACACACACATCGCGTCCCAAGTTCGAGGTAGTGCCGGCCACTGTAGACGAAACCCTCCGTCTTCCTGTCCCTCCCATCTTTTCAATTGGCACCTCGCCAGCCACCAGTCCCACCATGGCTGCCCTCCAGGAGCTCGCCGATCGCACCAAGTCGGACGAGAAGACGTACGTCGACACGGACGTCGGTGTCGACGGCGACGCCGCCGACGGTTCCAAGGCCAAACCCTACAAGAGTCTCGGCTATGCCTTCATTCAGAACCACGGCCAGCCGGCCAAGTCGTATCTGACGCGCGCGTCGACAACGGGCGCGTTGGGTCCCGACGAGGAGCCCTCGGTCCGGCTGATCTGGAAGGAGCCGGCCAAGAGCGCGACCAAGAAGGCGCAGTCCATGCTGGACGCACACAAGAAGAAGCTGCAGAAGCAGGAGCAGCTGGCGGCCGCCGAGGAGGAGACGCGCCAGAAGCGGCTCAAGAACCTCGAGGACGCAAAGTCGATCGTCATAAAAGAGGACCCCGCCCTGCCGCCCGCCGCGCGCGTCGAGCTGTGGCAGAAGGACCTCGAGCTGGGCGAGGGCAACAGCAAGGGGCCCAGAGTCAAGGTGTTTGGCCGCATCCACCACCTGCGCGTCCAGAAGCACGCCACGTTTGTGACGCTCAAGAGCGGCGCCGACTACCTGCAGTGCATCATGTCGGGCGACCTCACCAAGACGTACGAGGCCCTGCTATTCGCCCAGGGCACCGCCCTCTTCGTCTACGGCGAGCTGCGCAAGGTCCTCGACGGCAAGTCGGCCCCCGACGGCCGCGAGCTCCAGGTCGACTACTTCGAGGTCACGGGCCGCGCGCCAGGCGACGCCGAGGCCCTGGCCAACAAGGTGTCGTGGTCGCAGGACATCTGGGAGTCGGACATGCTGGACAACAGGCATCTTGTGCTGCGCGGCGACACCACCACGTCGGTGCTCACCGTCAGGGAGGCGGTGGAGCTCGCCTTCATCAAGACGTTCGAGAGCATGAGGATCAAGAAGGTCTCGCCGCCCGCGCTGGTGCAGACCCAGGTCGAGGGCGGGTCGACGCTGTTCAAGTTTGACTATTACGGCGAGCCGGCATACCTCACGCAGTCGTCGCAGCTCTACCTGGAGACGGTGCTCCCGTCGCTTGGCAACGTCTACTGCATTGAGAAGTCGTTCCGGGCGGAGAAGAGTCTCACGCGCCGCCACCTGTCAGAGTACACGCACATCGAGGGCGAGCTGGACGGCATCGTGTTTGAGGATCTGCTGAGCCACATCGAGGAGATGATCTGCCGGGTCGTGGACGCGGTGCTGGACAACCCCGAGGCCGCCAAGCACGTCAAGGCGCTCAACCCCGAGTTCGTCAAGCCGTCGCGCCCCTTCATGCGCATGAGGTACTCGGACGCGATCGACTGGCTCAACGCGCAGGACCCGCCCATCCTCAACGAGGAGGGCCACCCGCACGTGTTTGGCGACGACATCGCCGAGGCGGCCGAGCGCAGGATGACGGACATCATCAACCGGCCCATCCTGCTGACGCATTTCCCGGTCGAGATCAAGGCCTTCTACATGAAGAAGGACCCGAGCGATCTGCGGGTGACGGAGAGCGTGGACGTGCTGATGCCGGGCGTGGGCGAGATCGTGGGCGGCTCCATGAGGATGGAGGGCTATGAGGACCTCCTGGCGGCGTTCAAGAGAGAGGGCATCGACCCGGCCCCGTACTACTGGTACCTGGACCAGAGGAAGTACGGCACGTCACCGCACGGCGGCTACGGCCTTGGACTCGAGCGATTCCTGGCCTGGATTGCGAAGCAGCACACTGTTCGCACGTGCTGCCTGTATCCCCGCTTCATGGGCCGCTGCAAGCCTTGAGAGCGGTACTTTTTCAGTGCTGGAAGGCTGATTTCTCCGTTATTTTGTTCATTTTTTCTCTCTACATCTCTCTTTCTTTGCTTGTTACCTTTGTCCTTTGAGCGGGCGCGGATAGACCGGGGAAACGAACCAGATACCGCCCCTCCTTTCTTGGGCACGATAGAAGGCAAAAGACAAAAAATTCTGATTCAGTTACATTCGTGCCTAACGCATTGGATGTTGTGCGGCGGCTTTTGTGGACCGCCTCGCCTGTGCGCCCCCGGGACGCGCCATGGCGGCGGCTACCTTAGTTTGGTACGCGCCGAGGGAGACTGACCAGATCCGGATGCATGCTTCTGTCGAGCCATGAACTGGCATGTTTTACACCGTTTTAGGAAGCTGTAGGCCCATGGTATGGCATGGTGAAACCGCGTCCCTGGGATGTATCCTATAACCTCCATACCACCTATGCATCCAGGCACGCGCCTGATACTTGTTGTAGGCGCCTTACCTAGACCTAGGTGACGGCGGCTGGACGTTGCAGTCAGTGAACCTTGTGAAATGGGGAATACAGCGCGGCAAAAAGAAAGGACAAGAAAGCATGCGGCGGCTAGCCGATGCGGATGACATGTAGAGAGTCATGCAAAAGAGTGGGCAGTGTCGCTTTTTGAGAGGGGACGAAAAAGTGCTGTCCGCCCGATGTTTTCCCATTCTGACACATTCTCTCTTCTTCTCGTCTTGTCGCGTCGCCTCCCCCTTTTTTTTTTCCTGGGGGAAACCAAGATCGTTGCGTGGTTTTGGCGGCGCTAATCGCGCAGCACGCACGATGGACTGGCACCACCAGACGGGGGGATTTTGCAGAATGGGAAGGTGAGGATCCGAGCCGGGTTCTCTGAGTAGTAGAACGGGCAAGCTCTGATCGCCCGTCCAGGGGGAGGACATGGCAGATTGTGTGGGGGAGCAGAGACAGAGCAACGACGAGCAGCCCACACACCCACAATGGAAGCTCGCCCCCTGACTCCAGAGTCCAGGGAAAGGGTGGGTGGAGCAACTCTGGCTGTCCCTTGGGAAAGGATGGCTGGGGGGTTTTGTTTTTGTTACTGCCGTGACGGGGTTGGCTTTGGCTTGCCTCGGGGATGGGTACTCCATTTGGAGAAATGTAACACCAGCACGAGAGAAAAGAGACGAATTCGCTTCTCCAAGCAAAAGATGGGAAAAGGCACAAGGGGAAGGGAAAGAGCGGCATAAAGGTGAACGGATACATAATTTGAAATGGCCCCCTTTTTTCGTCCTCCCGGCCGAATGTCCCCGCTCGGATCAATAGTATGGACTGCACACCGCATTTCGGCTGACAGGAATAAGGAAAAAAATCAAAAAAAAATCGATAAAATGGTTATTACCCAGGAGATTATGCAAGAGCACAATCACGGAGGGTAGGATATCCATTATCACAAGGTGAAGGGACAGAGAATAAAAGCCGTAATGTTCCTAACGTGGGACCAAGGTTTCTCGATAGTCGGTCTGTGCTTCCCCAAAAGGCGACCATTGCTGCAGTCATCTTTCGCGTGGCGTTGTGCACAGTCCTTGTCTCCGGGAAGGTGGGAGAGGAGCCAGAGCCAGAGCCAGAGCCAGAGCCAGGGGTGAAAAGGGAAGGGGCTGCAGGTGTTGGGACGCCGCGGCGGCCGACCCGACTCGGACACTGCAGGAAGGCAAAGAAATCGATGGAAAGAATAAACACGTTTCATCAACATCCTTGCGACCTCCTGATGCCACCCAAACAGAACAGCAATGGGCGATGACAAGCCTGCAAGAGGGAGGATCGTCCGGGGTTCGGCATGGTCTTGCCATGTTCATTCTGGAAGACTAGAAAAACGCAGGGCATCTCAAACCGAGCTTGCGTAGAAGTCGTCCGACGGTATGTGCATACAGGTAGGATGGGATGGGCCACGGACCTCGGGGTTGGAAAACTGACGGGGAAGCCGCTCGCGGGATAATGAACGAAGTAGGGACGGAAAAAGGGGTTTGACGGCGGGAAAAGACGACGACTATCTTAGTGTAGGGTGGGTGTTTGCGCATGCCCGTCATTTGGTAGACGAGACTACCTTATCTGACGGACAGTCAGCTGCCGCTCGGCCTAGACGCCCAGCCGTTTTGGCGAATAAATGGCACCCCGTATAACAAAAGCGTGCGTGTTGGAAATGAGACCTATAATGGGGACCCTGCCTATGCCAAAGCAAAAGCAAAAGCTAAGTTTTTGCAGGTGGGCAGGAAAAAAAAAAAAAAAAAAAAAAAAGGACACGGGAGCCCATCAAGGGTCCCATCCAATCAATCAGACTACTTACTGGATGGCGGCGGGCGCACGGCAGGCAGTGCCGTACCTTGCATGCCAGCGACCATCTTCTTTTTTTTTTTTTTCTTCCTTCCGGATTGGGGGGTCTTGGTCTGGACTTGGTCGGCCCATCTCCCTTGTGGGAGATCGGCACAACACTGCCCAGGCTCTTGGTACTGATGGGCGCCGCCGCATGTGCATCCATATTTCCCAAACAACAAGAGACGAGAGCAGCCCCCGTCCAATTTGTCAACAGCAGCAGCTTCAGCCCGCCCCAAAAAAAGACCAGATGAGCCGATCTGGTGCGCTGTTGATTGCCCGAGTTCGTGGTCAGATCAAATTGATCAATTGGCCCATTTTGCGACTCCAATGCGTTAAGTTCTGGGAAGGGGAAGGCGGGTGGATCCCCGATGGGGGTTCGGTGGGGACGGGGCGACAAGGACCAGATGGCGAATGGCGGCCAACCTACCCGCCTTGTCGGCTAGGCCCAGTCGGGGCGCTCACCTCATGCGTGCCATCGCTTCGCAGCTTTTGGTGTGGATTGGAATTGAAAGTCTTGTCCCAATCTGGTGGGCTTTTTCTTTTCTTTTTTCTTTTCTCAGGGTCAGGCACATCCAATTCGGAACAACGTGGCCCAGCACAGCGCCGCATAGCAAAATGCGCACAGTATCAGACCGCTTCGATTTGTCCCGTCTGCGATGGATGGACGGAAGCTTTGAATCGATGGTAGATTGATGCACCTACCTTACATACCAGACAGGACAGCTCGCCCTTTCAGGCTACGTAACCCGTCAGTCAGTCAGGTCGGCTCCTCCTGTCAGCTTCAATCAACCGGCAGCCCGCACAAACAAGCGGTCGGTCGCCTGTTGCCAAAAAAAGCAGGCGCGCCAAGGTGTGGCCTGCCCTGCTGGTCATGGACAGACAGTGTGGCCCGCCCTCCCCTCCACCTGGGCTGGGCTGGGTGTCCTTCCCACCACCACCACCTGCTACTGCTGTGCGCCCGCGCGGTGGACAGCGCGAGGATGGATCCCTGGCTCCTCATTAAACTTAGCGCAGTTAATTCAACATCGTCCCTTAGCACCCTGGTCCACCCGTCCCCTTTCAACGACTCCTCCCTCGGGCTGTCCAGCCAGGGCTGGCTGCACCTCATTTTTTTTTTTCTTGGTGCCCGCTGCTCTTTCTTTTTAATCCCCCTTTTGAACACCCCTTCTCCCCAGTCCTCTTCCGGACCCTTCCTTTGTCGTCTTCCTTTGGATCCGACACTACTTCGTCTTCGTTTTTCTTCTTCTTCCCCTTCTGCTTCTTTTCTTTCTTCATTCTTTCGATATCGCTCGCTAGCCATCCCTTTTGGCCCGTCCCCTTCTCTTCTTGGTGGACGACAACCCGTTCGTCGAGAATCCCTGTGCCGCCGACCACCCCCGTCGGAGCCACGCGACAGCCAGGAGAAAGCATCGAATCCTGCGCGCGTCTCGGCCGTTGCCTCTCGGTGCCAACGCGACCCGGCGCACCGTCCCTTTATTGTTGCAAGCAGCTCGTTTAAACTATATACTTCTTCTAATCACCCTTGGAAGCTGTGTCACCCAGCCCGCGGCCTCGGAGCATTCCTCGCGATCCCCTGACGCACGTTAAAGCTGCCACCTGCGCACCACAGACCGATCGACCGCCGTTTTCGATAACGGGGCTCCAACCGCCAATCGTCGTGTGTCGTCTGTTTTTTTAAACGCCCTCCAGCAACTTGCTTGGTTCCAGCCAACGACCGACCGACTTGACACCGCCTGTCCTTGGTTCGCAAGCCACATTTTGGGTCAAGCCAGCCTCCGGTACTTTAGGGGATTTATTATACCTTTGTCGAGTGGGCCGATTTTCTGCACACCGACCCAGTTCGAAAAACCAAAAAAAAAATAAGCCCTGTTGTCGCATCTTCTGCGTCTGTTCACGGCCACTGCGTTTTTATTGTTTATTATTTTATTTTTATCCTTGAAGCCTTTGCGGACCACCCGTCAGATTCAAGATCGCTGCAGGAGGATCACTTGTACCTCTGCTTCTGTCTCTTGCCACCGCGGAACCTCGCCTGCTCCCGACATACATCACTCAACGCTCTGCACAGCTTGTGCGAGTCCCGTGATATCAGCATACCCCTTCCGTGCCTTGCAACAGGCACGCTAAACCTTTCAAAACGGCGATCCTCTCTTGCGTCGGTAGGGACACTCGCGTCCCTCCCCATCTGCTCGGCATGCAGGACATCCAGACTCAGGGCCCGGGTGCAGGCCCCGTCGGCCGTTACCCCGGCCATGTCTCGAAGCCCTCTAACAGCGACACCGGCTTCTCTCACGGTGCCTTCACCTCCAATATCTCGGGATTTGCCGACAGGCACCCTCGCCGTGGCAATATTCCCAACATCAACACCCAGCCCATGAACCAGCAGCCCGCCCCTGTCGCTCCCAACAACCTCGACATGGGCACCCCCGGCACTGGTCTGGACATGTCCTTCACGCCGCTCCTGCCCTCGCAGTTGCTCCTCGGCAGCCCCTTCCAGCCTGGTACCCCGGCCGCCTTCGCAAACCAGCAGCAGTTCCAGAACATGGCATATCAGCAGGGTCAGCCCCAGGGTGTCAACGGGCACCAGCAGGCCCAGCAGCAGCAGCAACAACAGCAACACCAGCAGCAGAACGGCATGGCCAGCCCCATCCAGGGTCTGTCCCCTCAGGCGTACCAGGCCATCGTTTCACCCTCGGCCTACGGCGCTCCGCAGTTCTACTCGCCTCAGTCCCCATCGGGCGGTTTCGGCAGCATGAGCGGCTCGGTGAATCTGAACCCCACCTCGCCCGTCTCGGGCGTTGTCAGCGGCACCAGCCGTACTGTTTACCTCGGCAACATTCCCCAGGACACGAGCGCCGAGGAGATACTCGGCCATGTTCGCAGTGGCCAGATCGAGTCGGTCCGCCTGCTGCCCGACAAGAACTGTGCCTTCATCTCGTTCCTCGACGCCAGCTCGGCCACGCACTTCCACTCTGATGCCATCTTGAAAAAGCTCTGCATCAAGGGCCAGGACATCAAGGTCGGCTGGGGCAAGCCCTCGCAGGTCCCCACCTCTGTTTCTCTTGCCGTGCAGCAGTCGGGCGCGTCGCGCAACGTGTACTTGGGCAACCTGCCCGAGGACATCGCCGAGGAGGAGCTCCGCGAGGATCTGGGCAAGTTCGGTGCCATCGATACCATCAAGATTGTGCGCGAGAAGAGCATCGCCTTTGTGCACTTCCTGTCCATTGCCAACGCAATCAAGGCTGTCTCGCAGCTCCCGCAGGAGGCCAAGTGGCAGGCCCCTCGCCGTGTCTACTACGGCAAGGACCGCTGCGCCTACGTCTCCAAGACGCAGCAGCAGAACGCGGCTCAGTACCTCGGAATATCGCCCTCGTATGCGCACATGCTGACGGGCGCTGATCGCGATCTCATATCGAGCGCCCTGGCCCAGCAGTCGGTTGCCGCCGCGGCCGTCGCGACCACGGCCGGTGGCCTCAACAACCTGGGCAACCGCACCATCTACCTCGGCAACATTCACCCCGAGACCACGATTGAGGAGATTTGCAACGTTGTCAGGGGCGGCCTCCTGCACCACATACGCTATATCCCTGACAAGCACATCTGTTTCGTCACCTTTATCGACCCCACCGCAGCCGCGTCCTTCTACGCTCTCAGCAACCTCCAGGGCCTGATGATCCACAACCGCCGCCTTAAGATTGGTTGGGGCAAGCACTCGGGCGCCCTACCGCCCGCCATAGCCCTCGCTGTCAGCGGAGGCGCCTCTCGCAATGTCTACATCGGCAACCTCGACGAGACGTGGACCGAGGAGAGGCTGCGCCAGGACTTCTCCGAGTACGGCGAGATCGAGTTGGTCAACACGCTGCGCGAGAAGAGCTGCGCGTTTGTCAACTTCACCAATATCGCCAACGCCATCAAGGCCATCGAGGCGGTGCGCAGCAAGGACGAGTACAAGAAGTTCAAGGTCAACTTCGGCAAGGACCGCTGTGGCAACCCTCCGCGCCAGCTGCAGCAGTCACAGGTGACCTCGCCGCGCTCCGAGGGCCTCCCGTCGCCGCCGCCCAACGGCTTGGGCCAGAGCGGCAACTCGCCCACCATGGCCAGCCCCCCCGCCTCGGCTCCCCCAGCGCTCTTCAATGCCACCAACAATCCCCTGACGCTGTACTTGAGCCACGTGTCCCAGCAGGCCCAACATCAGCAGCACCAGCAGCAGCAGGTGCTTATCAACCAGCAGGCCGCCCTCTTCGGCACTGCTGCCTCGTCACCCAACGACTTGTCGCTCGAGGCGCAGCACCCAGCCTCGGCTGGGCATCAGTCCTCGTCTAGCATGTCTAATGGATTTGTCGGCAGCGGCCCCGCCTCTGCCAGCTCGACCGGCCCGACTACCATCGGCGGTCTGCTTGCGCCTAACCGCAGCCAACACAACCGAGCTGTCAGCCTTCCCGTCCTGGCGCCCGGGTTCGAGAACGGTGGCTCCACCGCCAACGGCGCTCAGGGTGGTGCCCATGATGGTGGCGAACGGAGAGGTCACCAGTATCAGGCCAGCTTCAATGGCGGCTTCAGCGGCCTGGCCCTCCAGGGCGGTCTGAACGGCTGGGTTGAGGAGGAGGTGGCTAACTGAAACAAGCCTCATGTGCCTCGACACCATTCATGAACTTTGTTTTTGGCTCTAGTTGTCTTTTTTTTTTTCCCATATCATTGGGCATCATTATCGTCATCAACAACATCATATTGAAACCAACCTATTTAACTATCATCTTTATGAGGGCGACGCGGAGTGGACGAGGTTGAAACGGTGTTGGGTTTTCGATTTCACACTTGTCTTTATGTCCCGCGGCGCGTGTTTTGTGTTGGACTCGCTCCGACTATTCACATGGCCTCTGCCTGATTTCATCTCCCTAATCATTCGTATTTCGTGTATCATTTTACTTTTTATTTTTTGCCCAACCCCGTTCTTCCTCCCGCCACAGCTCAGGCCCGAGGGTCTTGACCCGCGACCTTGCTGCCCACACTTCGGGGAACAGAAGGTGTTATACAGTCGACGAACTTTGAGAAGAGGAGACCAAGCGTGGGTTGGTGGGAGGAGGAGGAACACCGGTAATGAGGCTGTCGCGATGCGCAGCCATCCCTCGGTCCAACGGGGGAGTGACAACAGCGTCATGCTTTATCATGCATGGGCGTCTTGTGTCGAATATGCTCTTTTGGGTATGATAGTGGGAAGGTCGAAGAATGCAAACAAAAATATCACTCACCTCTGGCTGTCTTGCATGTGTGACTTGCTTTGTAGATCTTGTGTCGCGCTGATACTAGGTAACCGGGCACAGAGTAGCATCCCAAGGGAGAGGCGGATCATTTTCACAAGGTCAGGTGTATGCTATCAAAGGAAGGAGCACCAACGAAAGCAACACACAATCACCGCATCACGGAGCAGACTAGATGATTAAAGATAGTATTTGTTATATTGGGGTTGGTGTCAACTTGACCTTTCCGATGTATAAATGAGTGTGCCGAAGTCGATTGGCGGCGGCAACAGGGATCGGGTTTGACCTCTTCCCCACGGCGATATACCAAGCCCATCACCGGGCTGCTTTTGAGGTTGAGGAAAACGGGGAATTCTGGAAAAGGGTGTTGTGTACGTGGGAAGTTCGAGGGAGTGGCGTGGATAAACGAAAGATAATGATAACCCGAAAAAAACGAAGCCGGGTGGGAAATAAGCATACGGTAATGACAGAGTACGTCAGGCCAAACACAACTGACCGACTGACTGACTGACTGACTGTTGGTAGTTTGGACGGAGGGCGAGTTGGGGCAGTGCAATTTCAGCATGAAGGCAATAATAGGTGAACGGCAACGAAAAGACCACAGTGTTGTTGGTTCATGTTGCCGCGCCTCTGTTTTTCAGAAAGAGCGGTTGTGGACGGAGCGGGCATCAAACAGGACTGAACTGGCCGGAGAGGGGATGCCGGGCGGCGAGTGAGAGAGAAGAACAAGTCCCGAGGCAAAGCAGATCCGAACCCTTCTCTCCTCACTTTTCCTTGCCGGCGATGCTGCCGTCCGCGACGACGGGCCGGGATTGATCTCCCGACCCGCCCTTGCTGGCCCCGCGGCGGCGGGGTTGATGCCATCCATTCTTGTTCTTTTCCTTGTTGTTGTTGTTGTTATTATCCCTGTCCCTGTTTCTGTTGTTGTTGTTGTTGTTGTTGTTTCCGCCGGCGGCGTTGGAGGAGCTTCCCTCGCCGGCCTCGCCGCCGCCGCCGCCGTCCGGGTCGGGACCATGGGGCGTGTACACGGGCAGCTTCTCGGTGGCGAGGCGGACCTCGACCTTGCGGTTCCTGATGGCCTGGCCGTCCATGCTCTTGACGGCGGCCTCGGCCGTGGCGGCGCACTTGTAGGTGGCCAGGGCGTGGCACTTTTTACCGCGCCTGGCGTCGGCGGCCACGAGCTTCATGCGCAGCAGGCCCTTGTCCATGCCCGCGAACTTGTCGAGCAGGTCCTGCACGTCGTCGTGCGTGGCCTTGTCGTGCAGCTGCCGGATGATGATGCGCCGCCGCACCAGGCCCGTCACCATGTCGGTGTTGCCGGCGCCGAGGTCGATGAACTGCTGTTGCTGTTGCTGTTGTTGCTGGAGCTGCTGCTGCTGCTGGAGCTGCTGCTGCTGCTGGAGCTGGAGCTGATACGCAAGCTGCAACTGCAACTGCTGCTGGTGCTGCTGCTGCTGGTAGTCATGGTCCTGGGGCTGGGGTTGGGTGGCTTCGTAGGTGGTGTTGGGATAATAGCCACCACCACCATAGATGGTGCCGTATCCGCCGTCGTCGGGATAGTAGCCGCCGCCATTTTCGTCCCCGTATCCGTAGGGCACGTCGGCCTGGCCGCTGTTATCGTAGTATTGCCCGTATTGACCCTGGTCGCCGCCGGTATAGGAGTAGTTCGACTGCCCATGACCCGAGCTGTGGGAATTAAACGCCGAACGGCCTGCGTCTTCGCCAATGAGCTGCTTGAGCGGACCAGCCTGTCGTGACAAGTCAGTTTTTCTTTTTTTTTTTTTTTTTTTTTTTTTTNAAGTTTTTTTTTTTTTTTTTTTTTTTTTTTTTTTTTTTTTTTTGGTCACTTGGTAACAAGGGACATGCGGGAAAATAGAGGCCTTTCTTCTCTCTATGAGACGATGCGGATGTGAAGTGGCTCGACTTACATAACAAGGCCCGGACAGGAAGGGTGAAGACATGGGCGCAGGAGCAGGAAGATGGCAGCCCCGTTGCTCCAGAGCCGGGCTGGAAGAGCGCGAGGATATCGGTGAGCCGGGCGCAAGGGGCAGCAACGGGTCGGCAAAGCCGAAGGGGTCGGCTACACGAATGGCAACAGCAAAGGCACGGGCATCGGGTTCGGCGCAGCTGTCAGCGCAGCCGCTTGCAGAAGCACCCTGCTCACTTGCAGGCCCTGCCTGCAAGTCAGGGCCAGGCCCGCTGCCGCGGAGGTGCGTGTCATACAGTCTCGCTGCTGCATGCACTGCCAAGGAGAAAGCCCCGTTAGTGTCATCAGGTCGACTGCTTAATGACTGACCGGCGAGAATTGGACAAGAGCACAACACCAGGGGGGTTTGAATCGACTTACTACTGGGCACCTATTATTGGCCGAGTCGAACCAGGTAGCAGCGGAGTATGGAGGGCCCGTCAGCAGATCTGAGAGTCTCTCTTTGGAGAAGACGAGAGAGCAGATCCAGACCAGTAGTCGAGGTATCTATCTTATCTTACGTCAGGGTCACGCACAGGTACTGGATGTCCTCCTGACAGATTTCTCGGGTCGTGAGCGGGAGTTGTGAGACGCCGTGGACGGCAAACTGGAGCCGTCTTCCCGGCCTGTGTCGATGATGGTGCGGGCGGGAGGCTCCTTGGGGCAGCACACGATCTGTCCTCGAGGATGTACGGGCGAGTCCGGCAAGGGCTCGGCAAATATGGCGCCTTTTGGGGGCGATGAGTGGGCTAGATTCAGTCCTGAGCCGTATGCTTGTGTCACGCGTCGGGACGAAGCTGAGAGATGAGTGGCGGCACAGAAAGGAGATGTATCGGCCTTGGAGTCTGTGGATTGCCATGGATCCCGGGTACCGGGAACCCGGTATATAAGCGCGAGCACTGCTGCTCGCGAATGCGTCTCACTTGCCCCTTCCCTTTGTCAGTTCCATGGCCTTCTTCCCGTTCCATCTCGGCGGCAGACTTGGGCGTTCAATGTTTGTTTCCTTCATGCAAGAGAGCAAACAACTTCGCTCTCGGCCCTCGAGGGTGCATCAATCGGATGCGAGCCTGCTTCCGCTTGGCCCCAAAAGGCCTAGATGCAAGGAGAACACGAACGGTTGTGCGTTCCTATCATCCATCCCTGTCTCCCCCCCACTCACCGGCTCTCGCCAGAAAGAATTGCCGTGAAGGCATGGCCCGAAGGCATGCTCTTAGGCTTTCCAGGCTAGAGAGAGCAGCCGGCCATTCTCGTCGGTGGGTTCGCAAGTGCTACTTGGGTGCGGCTCTCCCGGCTAGGTAGGTAAATTCCCTAGGTAGTCAGCAGCCACTACGGTATACCATATGTGGGCACACGGCACAGCGGCCACAAGAAATTGGCTTGCGCTTGGCGCAAGCCAAGTTGGGAAGTGCTGCCCCATCCCATGGGAGCTGGATGTTACGTTCTGCCTTTTTTCCCTTTTTTTCTCCTCACTTATTTTTATCTTCACTCCTTCTTTTACGGGATTAACCAGGGCTACATCCAATGGACTGGTGATAATGCCCATTCCAGCAGGCGATATGCATGTTCCAGGGCCAGGGGTGGCGCGTCGAACCGCTTCTCCAGCCAGTCTTGCAGGTTTGCGCCTACAATACCACGGCGTGGCGTGGGCCTTGGCGTAGGCTCTTGATGAATGGGAAGCAAGCATGAGAAACTAGCTGGAATGGCGCCCATCGCTCGAGCTGCAGGCAGAGCTCCATAGCAGGGCTGTAACGGCGCTGGGTGTTGAATCAGCGTCCGTCCCCATCCCCACCACCAGGCTTCTATTACGGCATGCCAGGCGTCGCATGGCCTCTAGAGCCTTCTAGGCCAAAGAGAGCTGCTCTTCCCAAAGCTTCGACCTGCAGCCGTGATGGCAGGTGGCTGCAGATGCTCGGAACCGCTGGCTGGGCGGGTGAGTGGGTGGGCTGGCCATGTCATCGACATGCTGTTCTTCGCTTATTGCCTCCAGCCCCCTCTTCTCTCCAGCCCCCTCTTCTCCTCGCTCCCTGATTGCACGGTCCATGTTTGCCTCGTTTGAGTTATTCCTGTCTTGTGCATCCTTGGCCTGCATCATCTGTTCTGCCTAAAATGGAACGTATCGTCGAGCGGTTCGTCGTCAGACTCATCGCCGCCAAACGATGCCGAGACGAGATCGAGCGCCGACTCTTCATAGATCTCGGAAGTTTCTCTCCATGGTGGCGATCCGTCCCCATCGCCGCCCAGGGAAGCCAAGACATAGCTGGTTGCATCGGTATAGAAGAGAATAGGCGCGTCGGTGCCCTTCAGGTCCAACCAGGAGCAATGGCAGGACGCAGCCGACTTGGCCGGTAGACCGCCGCGTAGAAAATCAACGGTCCTTGGGCCCGTAGAGAGGGCATCCCAGACAAAGGCCAGGCTGGAATGCTGGTCGCCTTCGCACCGAATCAGGAGGGTGCTTGGTATTCGGGGATGCCAGGAGAGAGTGGTGACGTTGGCGTGGAAAAGCAAGGCGGAACGAAGCCCGGCCGTTCGCACGTCCCAGATCCACACGGTGGCAGGCCAGTCACCGAGGACCGATGCCATAAAGGTCGAGGTGGTGTCGAACGCCATAAGGGAAGGGCCAGTCCTCAGCTCGGCATTCTCACCGGCCGGGCGGCCGGCTGGAAGAAGTGTCTGGTGTTTGCCTTTTACGAATTCGGCAGGGATGGAGCGCTCCCCTGTGTGAGACGTGGCCAGGTTCTGCTGGTAGACCTGTGCAGATGAACTGCCTCGTTAGAACCCATGCCAGACATACCGGGAGGGCTGAGGATATCCGGGTTTGATGGCGGCGCTGGGTTGCACCAGGAGGGTGACACAAAAAAAAAAAAAAAAAACTCACCTCTAGGTGCTCGGTTGGAGTGATGGCTGCAGGGTGGCTCAGTCTGACAGCCTCGACAACGGTGGCCACGTCCAGGAGATACACGGTGCGGCCAAAGTCCGCCAGAGCCATCCGGCTCGAGTCCGCGGCAAACTGCAGCAGCTTGACCCCGGCACCGAGCGACAGACAGTCACGGGTAGCTGCATCCAGGCCGGCCTGGGGCCCACTCCAGCACTTGAACAGCTGGCCATCCGGGGTGTAAAAGAGCACTTTGTGACCATGGGCGGGGCTCTCCCACACCACAAGCCAGCGGCCGTCCGGGCTCCATGACAGGCCGCTGGCATCAATAGTCTCGGCGTTCCACGACCGCTGCGTATCGCGCGACTGTGGGTGGTGGACGCTAACCAGGTCCCTGGCGTTGGTGCGGGTCAGCACCGCCAAGTGACGAGTGCGCGGCCGGAAGGAGAAGGCCTTGGCTGCGGTAGATGCGCTGTAGAACTTGGGATTGGCGATCTCGACTGTTCTCGACGCGGCCAGATCAAAGATGGACAGTTTCAGGCCCAGAGATGAGATCATGCACACTTCGGCATCCGAGGCGCCAAAATCGACAAAGCCCAGCTTCACTCCAGGGGCCAGAGGATTGCGGATGACAGCGTGGAATGCTCTGTCCAGGGCGGAGAAGACATGGAGCTGGTCCGCCGAGGCTACAAGGAGACGGCGTGACGACGGGGACCACCTGAAGGCCATAAATGGCGGCGACAGGTCCCGGGGCAGCTTGACAATGTTGGCCAGCTGCAGAGACCTCACCCAGCGGATGCTGATGCCAGACGAGGAGGCCAGGGTGGCCACCAGCTCCCCGTCGGGACTGGGGAGGCAGTGGCTCGAGGCTGTGACGAGGAGGGTGAGCAAGCTGTGCAGTCCAAGGTCCCGTCACCCTCGCTTTCCAACTGGAGTTTCTGTGAGTGGTGATCGTACCGCCGAAGCTGCCCGAGAAGCGAGTCTCGGCAGGCATTATTATCGCAGGAGCAAAGATGTTTGCTCGTCGAGGACGCAGGCAGCCGGGTGGCGTCTCAGAGCCCCGGTCGAGGATAGTGGACGTTGCATCCAGGCCCGAGATGGGAAAAGGTCCGGGCTCCTGGTTAAGTAGAGTGGAGGTGCTGGCTTGGCTCCTTGGGTGTGCAGCCTCGACTTTCAATGAGGTTTGCTGGTGCTCGACTTTGTTCAAGAGGCTTGGTGGGGGTGTTTGTTTATTGTGTCATTGCCTAATTCGGCTTAGGCCGCAGCGTCGTCATCAGAACACACGGGTTCCCCTTTGCGGCAATTATCGTCGAATATTGGACAAAAAAAAAAAAACTGAAGGCAAATCAGTGCCGGTCATCCCATTGAGCGGCAGTTATCTTGGGATGGTAATCTCGATCGCACCTTCGCTCAGCTCGACCTTGGACAAGCGAAAAGAGGCTGCTTGTAGGTGGATACCACTAGCTATATCACACTGACGCCTCTTCATCAGCGCCCTTACCCCACCCACATCAAGTACCCTTTTGTATCTTGCTTAACGGTACGAATTGACTATCGAAAAAATCTCAAATGCCGGAGATGGGGATTTGGTTCGCCACCTCAGGCTAGACATTGGACGAAAGCCGCCGCTGCAGAAATCAGACACCGGCTGGGTACCCGCGCCCATCCCGCCGACTGCGGCTTCTCCCATGGTCGCTGACTCATCGGCCGCGGACCCTCAACTTGCCTCTTAGAACTGCAGATATTCATCGCATCCGTCCTCAAGCCTGAGCTCACTTCGGACTCTCTCATTGGGGACTTGAAAACATCATCGCTGAGCCTACTGAGTTCACCAAGCATGGAGCCGCAGCCGCTTACCAAGTAACCAGCTGTATTTTCGTTGCCCGGCGAAAGCTCAAGGGGCCTGCTGCTGCGCATGCCTGGGAGGGGGGACGAGGAGGAAGAGTGAAACCCTGATAAAGCTCCGTATCCCCTCCTGAGCCATGTGGCCCAACGCTGTGTCACATGGCCTGCGACTCGGCGCCCGAGTGCCACGGCGCTGTGCCGCCTCTGGCGTCCTAGGTGCTGCACCCTTGTTGAGGAGAGCGGTTGCGACGTCGAGTGGTCTCAGCCAAGAACCGCACTTCCCCGATCCGAGACCGGGCGACGGAGTCAGCCCGCCGGTCGTGCCATCCCGACCCAGACGGGACAGCCTCAGGGACGCCAGGCCCTTCTCGGACTTCCTGACCGACACCTTCGGCCGGCAGCACGACTACCTGCGCATCTCGCTGACGGAGCGCTGCAACCTGCGCTGCGTCTACTGCATGCCCGAGGAGGGCGTGCCGCTCTCGCCGGACCGCGAGCTGCTCACCACGCCCGAGGTGGTGCTGCTGTCGTCCGTCTTCGTGTCGCAGGGCGTCACCAAAATCCGGCTCACGGGCGGCGAGCCCACGGTGCGGCGCGACATCGTGCCCCTGATGCGGCAAATCGGCGACCTGCGGCGCCACGGCCTGCGCGAGCTGTGCCTGACCACCAACGGCATCTCGCTGCACCGCAAGCTCGAGGCCATGGTCGAGGCCGGGCTGACGGGCGTCAACCTCAGCCTCGACACGCTCGACCCGTGGCAGTACCAGATCATGACGCGCCGCAACGGGCTCGACGCCGTGCGCCGGAGCATCGACCGCATCCTCGAGCTCAACCGGGCTGGCGCCGGCGTCAAGCTCAAGATCAACTGCGTCGTCATGCGCGGGCTCAACGACGCCGAGATTGTGCGCTTCGTCGACATGACGCGCGACGCCGACGTCGAGGTGCGCTTCATCGAGTACATGCCCTTCGACGGCAACCGCTGGAGCGAGGGCAAGATGTTTGGCTACCGCGAGATGCTGGACCGCATCCGCGAGGCCCACCCGGGCCTGCACCGAGTCGCCGGCCACAAGAACGACACGTCAAAGACGTTCCAGGTGCCCGGCTTCCGCGGCCGCGTCGGCTTCATCACGAGCATGACACAGAACTTTTGCGGCTCCTGCAACCGCCTGCGTATCACCAGCGACGGGAACCTCAAGGTCTGCCTGTTTGGCGAGGCCGAGGTGTCGCTGCGAGACATCCTGAGGAAGACCAACGCCGGGGAGCCCATCGACGATGGCGCCCTGGAGAGGATGCAGCGGCAACTACTACACGCAGCGGACACGGCCCCCGACGCCACATCACAACAGCCCATTACCGTGCCAAACTCGCAAGAGCTCCTGGATCTTATCGGCATGGCCGTGAAGCGCAAGAAGGCCAAGCATGCGGGCATTGGCGAGCTGGAACATATGAAGAATAGGCCGATGATTCTAATAGGTGGGTGAATCCCTCCTTTTTTTTTCTGTTCTTCTATAGTGGCAAAGAGTGAATGCTGGGGAACAAGGCTATTGTTTGCGGTTGGTATATAAATCCATCTACATATATATGTTGTGGGTGTAATTGCATATGGGTTGGCGTTTGAATAGGAGGCTGGGGCTATGGCAGGACCGACCCCGCGAGCGTCTAATGAGGGCGATGCTCTGAGGTATGTTTTCAAGGCGTTTCTCTGAATTTAGGAAAAATTTACGAGAAATTCAATGGAGAGTTGTTGCTAAAATAAAATCTCGCTCCTGGAATGCTAGATACCAACAGTCCGGAGCATCGACATGAGCATCCAACACGGCCGTCTCCGAGGATAGCAACGGGCTGTCGTGCCGTCTTTCCACGAAGCCATGGCATACCGTGGCAGCTACTACCCGCCTCGAATGCGGTCACCGGTACGTTTCAGCGGCGGCTGTTCTCAACATACGGCCGCCGGTTGTTGAAGCATCAAAAGGACAAGGACGCGTCGCCGGCCGCCGTTACCGAGCCCAGCAGCAACAACAACAGCCAACCAAAACTCACACACGTCACGGCCTCGGGTGCGGCGCACATGGTATCCATCGCCTCCAAGGCGGTGACGACCCGCGTCGCCACGGCGGCCTGCACCGTCGTCTTCAGCTCACCGACGGCGGTGCGGCTGATCGCCGAGAACCAGATGGGCAAGGGCGACGTGCTGGGCGTGGCGCGCGTCGCGGGCATCATGGCGGCCAAGCGCACGCCCGACCTGATCCCGCTGTGCCACCCGGTCGCCGTCTCGCACGTGTCGGTCGAGCTGGACGCGGCCCCCGGCGGGGATCGCGTCGAGGTGCGCGCCACGGTCGGCTGCGACGGCAAGACGGGCGTCGAGATGGAGGCGCTGACGGCGGCCGCCACGGCGGCGCTGACGGTCTACGACATGTGCAAGGCCGTCGACAAGGGCATGCGCGTCGACGGCCTGCGCGTCGTGCTCAAGGACGGCGGGAGGAGTGGGAGGTGGGTCGAGGGCGCGCCGACGACTGGCGACGGCGACGACAAGGACGGGGTGTAGTACACAGGTACCTACCTAAAATGCCATCTCTGTTTAGACGGGCATGTGAGCGGCTCCATGGGTTATTACGAACCTAGACGGGGGAGGGGCTCGGTTCGTGGTTCGTTTAAAGATGCGTGGTTTCACGCATCATCCCTGAGGGAAGCTATTACGTACGTGCCTACCTAGCTTAGCCGCCGGGCTGATTTTGGTACACGATCGGAGAGCCTAGACTACCTATCCCCGTTGCCCTCACCGAGACCCGAGGGGCTGCCCAGGGCGGCACGTGGGTGGATAATGTCCTCGGCGGCAGGCAAAGGCACTCTATTTCGGAGATGGAACCGCTGGACCCTTGAATGTGGGAGTAGCCATTAGCTAAAAAGCGAAAGTCGCCATGCCGTGCATACTGGAAGCTCCACAGCCCTTGGGGCCGATGTCGTCTAATCAACAAATGCTGTCATTCCAAGCATAATACCTCTCCTAGCCGACGTTCCCGATCCGTGGACAGGACAGTATCGGAAAAACACGCCGATCCCCGGCCGGTCTGCCTCAGGTGGCCGCCCCGCCCACTCCCACTACCCGCTCCTTAGCGCAGTATTGGGGGCTGCTTGCCCCTCCCGAGTGCGCCTAAATGTTTTTCCTCCGTCGACTTGCCTGCCGCTAGACCTTTGTACGTGGCCATTGTTTGTTGGACAGGAGCTTCGCTTGGGGTGGTTTTGGAAAATGGGCTTGGCTCGCAATACAAATACCTAGCCGAAGCTGCTGCGGGATATTGGATTTGATATCCGACGACGGGTACGGTAGCAGATGCAAGCCAATTCCAAACTCTTTGTATGGACAGCGCAAACCTGCTATATGTTATGCAGAAGGTGACCAGCGGCACTTCCCCATGGGCTGGGCTGTAATCGACCTGTTCTCATTGGCCCACCGTGTCTCTACCGTACTGTATTTCTTCGCCATTTGGGCAAGAGGAGCATCTCCGGTCGGGCTGGCTGTGCAGGCCCATTGGGCGGAGGATGGAGGGGTTACTTGCAGACGATCGAACACGACCGCAGATCTATCGTGATGGGGGGTTTGATATACCATGGCATTTATAGCATTGTTCTGTTTTTGTATTTTTACGAGCTCACTTTATGTCCGGCCCATATTCTTATACACGGGGCAATGTCACTCCCCATCGATCATCCATGGACCGGGCTCTGTGGCTTTCCAATTTGGTCGCCTTTGCGAGCCTGTGATTTTACTGCTTGCGGCAAACCGCCGAGCATGCAGTCCGTGCGGTCCCTGTCGTATTGCTGGCGCTAGCGTTGGCATCCCGGTTGCTCGTCGGCGACTTTGCGCCAATCAAGGGTTGCAGAGATAAGAAAAAGGCAGAGCCAATGAGCAGACAACGCTAACGCATGCGTAATTGGATATGCCCAGCTCTGGCAACCCGTTGGAAAACCGAAGTCGCCGAGTCCAATTGGCGCAGGGCGGCTGGCTTTTAGCATCGAAAACAGGTGGGGTCCATGCCAAGTCGAATTGAGCAGGTCCATCCCGGCCTGCCCGACAGAGGACGTCAACCGCTTTGCCTTAGTTTCTGTCTGGGGAACCAAGGACGACCGACCATGGGCACGTGAGGTGTTGCCGCAAAAGCGAGGCGAGGCGACTGGTACCCCCCGCTCGACCCCTCCACACGCGCTTTCCATCGGCAGCGCGCACAAGCTTGGATCGAGGGAAGCGAGCTGGGACCTCTCCTCTTGACGCCCGACAACGGCGTCGTCGCGTTCCAGAAAAAAAAAGGACCTTGCAAAAGGCCCCTCCAAGCGCAAGATCGCCAAGCGGGTCTTCTCTCGGAGGTGGTGCACCAGAGGGTCCTGGCTCCTGGGTGGGAATTTACGGATTTGGAGCCCCATCTTTCTGCGTTATGCCGCGTGCTCGCCTTCCGTTTCCTCACAAACCATGGCCGTCATCCCAATCAGTGGCCACAGCGGTCCCCTTGCCCGCCGGCGACTCTGACATGAACTTCAGGCCAGCGAAGGACCCGAGTCAGGCTCGCGCCTTGTTTATTATGGGACAGACTGGCAATCTGGCATCTCAGAAGGCGATGGGATGGACAGAAAAAAACGGGGTCCACGAACAAGCGACTCGCGACGGAAGCGAATGTTCAAGCGGCAAAGCAGAATCCCCGCTCAAATCTCCCCTCGGTAGCATTGTAAGAGACATATTTCGAGTGAGGCTGGGAGGTCCTCTCCCCACTGTTTCTTCATAAAAAGCGCTTTCCACTAACGCATGAATGGGTGGATCGCCAAGGGTACTAACACTGACTTGCACGGAGAACTTCCACTATGGATCGCGATGGTCGGGGGAACGGTGGCGTGAGGGTTGCTTATCCAACTAACAGCGTAGGATTCTGTATTTCCCTGCCTTGCTGTGTTGGAGATAGCGCGCTCGTCGGGACCGGGATGAGCAGACCGGTGAGGAGAGCTTAGCCGTTTTCGGCCCTGCGAACTCGGCATTCAGTGGGCTCGTCAGCGTCAGAGGCCGTGCATGCCGCTTTTCCTCGAGGTCCCGATTCGCCCCCTGGCTTCCTGGCTCTAGAGCAGGGCGCGCGTCGACAGCGGCGAAGGAGTAGGGGCGTAACGGTGCGGGCATGGCAAGGAAGGCCACGCACGAAACAAAAATGAACAGCGATAATCGCTGCGACAAGGGCTCACCGCAAGAGCAGGGTCCGGGATCCCCTTGTCTGGGGTCAAGTGATACGGACGGGTACTTTTTTTCTTTTTTTCTTGTTTGGAGAGAGCGATCACTGCGATGATGAATCCACCATTGCGCAGAGCTGGGAGCCCGTTGCCGTGCACCACCATCGCGCTGCATGTACCCACCAGATACCCATGGCATGGATGGCCTCTGCGTTGTGGATGAAGTTGGGTTTCACGGCACTTTGCTCAGCACACCCCATCGCAGGCTGTGACATGCATGGAAGAAAGGACAGATAGGCAGCAGAGAGTGCAGTGGGCCAAGGCCGGGCTTCTTCAGATGGATGTTATCTAAGGCACGCCCACCATCACACCGCCAACTGGATGATGGAGGGTGAGGTGTCGATGACGGATGTAATCAACCCGTGCCAGCCTTGATGCAAACTTAGGAAGCATAGATAAGTAGCTACCTAGGTACCACCGTAGCAACAAACGTCTTCCCCGCTCGTTCCCCTCACCCTCTCTCCCCATCGTATTGTCTCTTCCACCCACCCCTTTCGCCTCCTCGTCCTGCATCGCAAGCGTGTCTCCATCTCAAGGAAGCAGAACCGGGAAGGCGAGACCAAGCGGTGGGCTGTCAGTGTTCCCGGGTCTGTCTTGGAATAACGTGCCCCACATTGGACCTGGACTGCAACGCTACAGGGACTGGGTCGGAGGCGACTGCGAAGGCGACGGCCAATCACGTCAGGGCTGATAACGACCAAACGCCCGACCGCAGCCGCAATTCCGCCCGCCAGGCCAGCAGTGCTTCTACGGTGGCACCCACATTCAACGCATCCTCGGTGCTGCTACGGTACGGTACCACCCTGCCAGATCCTACCAGAGCCAGTACTTAGGCTCAACCTCACCCGCCGTTGGCCTCCGCACCGCCGCCAGCCCATTACATACCATCAACCAACACTCGCCTGCCTCTCACCTCACTCGGTCGGCACCGCTCACCACCGCCTTGGTCGCGTGTCACCCTAATCGCCCTGCCACAGTCACCCAGCAGAGCGCCCATTGTCTTTTGCCCTTTTCGAGCACAACTCGCATCGGTGGCGGCCTGGAATCCAACTTTAATCTCCAACATAACGCCCCAGCTACGTCGCCACCTCTAATCATCGAAACGCTTTTCAAACCATAACCGCCAGACACTCTGCGCGACCCTTCCCCTTGATAATATCCACACGCCAACCAACTCTGGTCGACGCCAACCATAATAATCTCGAATATTTCCCGAGTCGACGCCACCACTAGCCTACCTCGAAATCAAGGCGCCAGCACACAACCACTCCCTCTCCTCGCCCCGATTCAGCCATGGCCACGGCCGACTTCATCATGCCTCGGCTCCCGGATGCGTCGAGCCACAACCACTTTGGCCATCGGACGCAGCCCATCCGCGCCGCCCAGGCCCCCTACCAATCCCGCTACAACCCCCAGATCTCGCCCCCGAGCAACATGAAGAGGCACTCGCCAACCTCTCCCAAAGGCGGCTACCAGCCGTCGCGTCGCCCCCTCTTCGTGCCTGCCGTCTTGCGCCCCAACGAGTTCCCGTCCAAGGAGCCGCCGACACGCAGCGACGACGAGAGCGCCATCGCGACGGACACGCCCGTCTCCTCGACCAGCAGCTTCATGAACCTGACCGGCCTCGGCGCCATCGGCCGTCTCAGCCGCCGATCCACCAACGACAGCAGTCGCAGCAGCACTCTGGAGCCCGAGCTGAACGTCAATCTCTTCCCCGTCGTGTCTGCGCCACCGACGCGCAAGCACTGGAAGGTGAGCTCATTCTGACTGGCAGCCTCACTCCGACGTTACTCACCCGTACGTCTCGGAGATTTTGGCCCCGCGAAACTGACACGTTGCCTCTGTGCCACCGCTATTCTAGGCCGACGAGCGATCCACCATGTGCGACGAGCCATCGTGCACCAAGCAGTTCGGCTACTTCACCCGTCGCCACCACTGCCGCCGGTGCGGAAACATCTTCTGCGACCCACACTCGTCGCACCAGGTCCCCCTCGACGAGGAGGCGCACTTCAACCCGCGCGGCGCCATGAGCCGCTCGTGCGTCTACTGCTTTGGCGAGTTCCGCCTCTGGCACTCGCGCACCAGCAGCCAGGCTTCCAGCGAGACCTCGTCCACAACGACCCGCCCCGCCACCCGCGCCTCGACCACGTCTTGCGGCGCTGCCTCATCCTTCGCCAGCACCAAGGCCACCACGGCGCCCAACAGCCCCACAAAGCCCACGTCGGCGTCGGCCCCGCACGGCGAGCAGCAGCAGCAGTGTGGCCCCGCCGCCATCTGCGCCGCTACCAAGCCGCTGCCGCACCATACCGAGGTCGCCCTGAGCGTCCCGAGAGATTGGAACTGGAGCACGTTCTAGGTGGACGTCTTCTCTCCCGAAACCCCCTCACCCGAAGTGCTCTTTCCCCGGAGGGACATGATCCGCAACCCGAAGCCAATGTACGCCACAGGCTGCGGCCCTTTGAAGATACGTTCGGTCTATGAGGATTCTGATCCCATGCCACGGGTAAACCCCGGCAACAAGGCCGTTCCGATTCCCATCCGTCAGGCGCGTCGCCGCCCCTGTCGAACAGCGCCGATCCAAGATGTCTTCGCGGCCCGTGTCGCGGCGGCAAGACGGCTCAGAGCCTCTCCGGCTCGCCTCGCTTAGGCTGGGCTTGAGCTTTGCAGGGCTCCAGGACCGTGATACTTGATGTAGCGTCCATTGGACGGGCACTTCCGACCTTGGATGCGGATGGGCCTATCACGGGTCAAAACACTGATAAGAATCTGGCTGGAGAGACGTGTCGACTTTGTTCGATCGTCTCGGCTACATCGTTCTTTGGACGGTGTGTGCCGCTTCAAGCCGAGATCAAAGTGTGTATCGTGCGCGTGTGTATGCTTTTTTTGTTCTTCCTCCCCTCTACCCTCGCTTTACGCATGATTACGACCTGCCACGCCGTTCGACCCAACTTGGGTCCTAATCGCCCTCACCTAATACTGTCGATCCCTCTTTCGCCTGCTCCGCTATATAGCCGTGATTCGGTTGCCTGCGCCGTCGGCTTTTGATTTTTGGACGTCATGTTTGTTAGGTTGTGATTTTTCTGCTTTTTTCTTCTCCAGCGACGTAATCTTGTTCTAGTTAACCGAGCTTTGCGGTTTTGCTGTTCATAGAACATGGAAACCTACTTGTGTCTCGGGGTGGCTTGGTGCCATCAAGCGAGGCAGCTCTGTTTGCCTGTAGGCAGGTTCATCAGATATCTTGGCGACATTGCCAGTCAGCGTGTTTTGATTTTCTGGCCTTTTTTCTCTTCTTCTTATTTTTATCTTGCTTCGTTCGCTGTCCTACCTAGAAACCTAGACTTGGCCCGGAGTTTATGGCGTTGGTCCCGCGCCGAGTCCTAAATCGCTCTAGCGCTGCTTTTTAGATTAATTGATTGATATTCGTCGCTGCGTTTTAGTCTCCCGTCATCAATGATATGGCACGGATCGTTCTGTCTCCACCCAATCCTCTGTATGTCCTTCAGAACATGTGTTGGTTGGCCTTGCATCCACGCCACTCTCAGTCGTCATGGTGGGGCCGATATGCCCCTTCCCTCGACCGTCCCGACGACCACCCGTGGCTTTGCGGCGGCCGATCCGCCGTCGTCCTCCGAGTTCCTCCGTCATCACCGCCGCTACCGCAGCTGCGGCGGCGGCGCGTGTTGAAGGTGATGCTGCTTTCCATGTCCTCGACGGTGAACTTGACCCGCCCCGACTCCCGGAGGTCTCGGGACAGCAATATCTCCGTGTTGGCGTCGTCGCCCATCGAGACCCGCATCTCGCGCCTTTTGGGGCGGGCTGCTGCGGCGGATCCCGCGTCGTGGCTGAAGTTGCTGATGTTGTCGGCTGCAGGGTGGTTTTCGTACTCTTGTTGTTGCTGCTGTTGTTCGGGCATCTGTCCGTGAACCGCGTACTGGTCTGCTGCGACGGGCGAGGTGGGAGCTTGCGGTTGGGGCTCTTCCCAGCGTGTCGTTGGGGACGGGGGCCAGGGATCGGGAGGCGATTGAAGCGTGGGAGGCCAGGACTGCTGCTGCTGCTGCTGCTGCTGCTGCTGCTGCTGTGACCAGGGTGTTTCGACGGGACCGTAGGCTGGTTGTGCATGCAGGATGGATGGTGTGTTCGGGGGGTACGTGGCTGTTGGCTCTATGGTGTTTACGAGGATGCCGTTGGGGTAGCTTGGTGTGATGACTTTGCATACCCATTGACCTGGGGGGCTGTTAGCGATGTCTGTTCTTTGGGTGTGTTGGGGTAATGTAGGTATGCATGGCTTCTCACCCGTGACGGGATCTTTTCTCGCTTCGGAGCATGATCCCTCGTTGTATCGCCGCCACCCGGTCCACTCGTCTTCGACAAAAGACTGCCGGTGGTGATGAGATCGCTCGGGTCGATGAGATTGGTGGTCGTCTGGGTGGCGTCGTAGTTCCGCATTGTGATGGCGCCGCGCCTTGGTCGAAGTAGGTTCTCGCTGAGTTTTGTGTGGCATATTGGTTCAGCTGGGACAATGTGGGTTTTTTCTTCTTGGATTTGCGGCGTGCACGGCAACCAAGGAGAAGCACCAAGAGCGGAGAGTACGGCCCTCTTTATAGCCGCAGTGTTGGTATTGCGTGGTATATATACGCGGATTACCGGGCGGACGCCTTTATCGCCCTGCTGCCGGGAACGGAAAGGCTAGGCCCGTAAAGATGATGCCTTTCCACTGGCACCCACCATTCGGCACACGCCCTATACCCCCATCTTTGTACTAACGAGGAACTCGTCTGCCTTGGCTACGACGAGGCTATGTGAGTCAGATATGTTCAAGAGACGTGTGTGGGCGTGAGATAAAGCGACGCCATGCTTCGGAGGGTACCTAATGCACCAGGAACATACAGAGAAAAGTATCTGTCGCGGAAGGCTAGTCCCGGCAAGGTTGAAATTGCAGTGCGCTACGGGCGGAGACATGTGCCCCGAGTTGTGGCTCGCTTGAAATGGGTCATATCTGGCACCGACCGCTCGCTTCAATGGGTTTGCCTTTTTTGTATTATTTGTCGATGCTCATTGGGTCTTTGTTGACCCTGCCTTGGCGCGCGAACCATCCCAGATCTCCCGTCATGGTCCGCCAGGCACGCCCCAATGAAACGGGGGGTGTGCAGGAAAAAAAAAAAAAAAGCGGAAAAGGCAATCTTGCATTTGCAGATGCGTGGATTTCCGTTGCGAGGTGATAATACGATTGGCGGCCTTAAAAGGC
Source organism: Magnaporthiopsis rhizophila (assembly GCA_003049465.1). Lineage (NCBI taxonomy): Eukaryota > Fungi > Ascomycota > Sordariomycetes > Magnaporthales > Magnaporthaceae > Magnaporthiopsis > Magnaporthiopsis rhizophila. The sequence continues at coordinate 71,038 of PYSS01000090.1, read as the reverse complement.
GTCTGGAATAATGGCCTTTCCATGCTTCCTAGCCTTGCGGCCTGACGTCAGATTTCTTGTGCGGGGCGGCGGGAAGGCTGGTCTTGGTCTAGTTCGGTCAGCCACAAAGTGGCGCAAGCTCCCCGGCAAAATTTCCCACCGTGGCGTTGGGTTGCCCGATTGCGATTGCGAGAAAGGGAAGGGGAGCTCCTGCTGCTGTTTGCCCGCCCGCCCGCGAAACTGCCCGCCCTTCCAACCCGTTTCGGCGAGACGAGCAGACGCACGCCCAAGATGACTTCCACAATCGGCATTCCGATCAAGCTCCTAAATGAGGCCCAGGTGAGGCGGACGTAGAACCCAATCGACAGGCTTTTCTTTACGATTGACAAGTAGTGCTAACGGCGGATGCTTGCGCGCGGGACAGGGCCACATCATCACGCTCGAGATCACAACGGGCCAGACCTACCGCGGCAAGCTGATAGAAGGTACGCGGGCGTGCCTGTAACCTGCCTCCCTATAGTCCCCAGGCTAACACAAGACAAACACGCCCACAAAACAGCCGAAGACAACATGAACATCCAGCTCCGCGACATCACCGTCACGGCGCGCGACGGCCGCGTCAGCCACCTGGACCAGGTTTACATCCGCGGCAGCCACGTGCGATTCTTCATAGTCCCGGACATGCTGCGCAACGCCCCCATGTTCCGGAGCCGCAACGTCAGGGGCCGCGGTGTCGGTCTCGCCCGCGGCCGCGCGACCGTCAACCGAGCCCGCGGGGGCGGTGGAGGAGGTGGTGGCGGGAGGGGAGGCAGGGGCTGAGGGAACGAACGGACTGGTGCTTGGAAAAAAAAATACAAAAAAGGGCGGCCAGCCTACGATTCCAGGAAAAAGTCGAGATTTCCAGCCGCATATTTTCTGTGATCACCGCGGCCCAGGTGACTATGGGAACAGGCAAAAAGGGACGCATATTTGGTTCATGCCAAATTATCTGTTTCTGCGGCAAAAAAAAAAGAGAAAGATTCCCCCATGGCGTTTCTGGATTGCATAGTACGGGGAAGAAGAGCGGGGGCGATATACCAGATGCCCTCAACCTAGATCCAACTTGGCGGTGAAACCACGTTTGGTGTGATGCAAAGGGAGCTGAAACTTAGCGACGGCGCTGAATATTTTGTCGTTAAGACGTGGTAATAGTTTGTGTGTACAGCGTTTGGTTGTTTATTGTACATGATCGGCAGAGGGTGCCGTCTCTTTTTTCGTTTTCGCCTACTTCAGCTCCGCGAGCGCCTCCTCGGCCCGGCCAACTAGCTCTTTGGCCATGGCGAGCTCGCGCGCGGCGGCGTCGTCTGTACCTTGGCCGCCGCCATCCTCGGCAGCGGTCCTGAGCAGGACCTCCTCGACGCTGGTCTCGACGGCCCTGACGGCCTTGCGACCCTCCTCGCGGACCTCGCCCTCCCAGTACTCCCTCGCCGTCTCCCAGCTCTTCTGCATCCGGCGCATGCTCCACACGGTTCCGAGGGCGGCGACCGCGCCGGCCTCGTACGCGCCAAAGGACGACATGTAGGCCAGGATCCCGAGCGACGTCGTCAGCGTCGACGTGCTCAACGTCTGCAACACCAGCTTCTGCGCCAGGGCCTGCAGCGCCGGCACGCTCTTGTCGAGCAGGTACCGCCGCGTGTGCGGGATGTGCGTTGGCCAAAGTGTAGTTGTAGTGGTAGTGGTAGTAGTGGCTGCCGTCGTGGCCTCTTCCGTCGGCGTTGTCTTCCCCGCCGGCTCCTCAGTTCCCGATACGGCGGCCGGGGCGGGGTACTCGGGCGCCCTGCTGCTGTCACCGGCGGCCAGCCCCGCACCACTGATGCGCCCAGCGAGGTAGATAAGATTGCGCTCGGCCGCGGGCAGGAACCGCTGCGCGATCATGTCGGTCGAGATCATGCCCACGTCGTCGACGCGCCAGAAGAGCTTCCACCAGCCGAGCTTGCGCCACCGATGGCCCGCGAACGCGAGGTCCAGTTGGCTCTCCAGCTCCGAGTGCGCCGCCTCGGCCCACCGCGACAGCGCCGCGTCGGCGTCCCCGGCCGCGGCCTTGCGGCTCAGCGTCGCGGATGAAGCCTTGGCCTCGCCGGCCCGCACCGCCGCGAGCGCGCCTTGGATGACCGAGGCCACGAGCTGGCGCACGGCCGGCTTGGTTGTCGCTGTCCCGTCGTCCGACGACGACAGCACCCCGGCCAAGAGCCAGTCCTTGACCTTGTTGATGTTGCTCTGAAACCACAGCGTCTCGTACTGTATCGCGTTTCCGACGTCCCGTCGGAACAGCGCGATGGCGTGCTTGCCACCCTCGACGTCGATCCTGACGAACGGGCAGCCGGCGACGTCGTCGTCGGTGATGCCCTTAAGGTTGACCGCGGCCGCCACCTCGTCGGCGCTGCTCGAGATGGGCATGGCCGAGACCTGCGTGGCCCCCAGTATGCTGTCGGCCACCACCAGGGCCTTGTGGACGGGAGTGGTGATCTGCGTCATCCTCCCGGTGCTGGACGTCGGGATGTCGATGGCGGGCACTAGGGCCACCTCCTCCAGGGCCGCGAGAGCCCCGATCCCCTGCTCAGGCTCCATCGGGCCGATGCCCGTCAGCAGGATCTCGATGTCTTGTCCATTGAGCGTGGGCGAGGAGACGGGCATCTCGAGCAGGGTCTGGGTCTTCGATGGCGCGGCAGGCGACACGAAGCTCGGGACGGGCTGCTCCTCGTGCTCCTGCTCGGACTGGTCTGGTCGGATCCGAATCAGGAGCGGCCGGCTCTCGTCGTGGCCGGCTAGCTTCCTCTCCCACTCCTGCTCGGGCGACAGCGGGTCGGCGAGCACGGCCTGGAGCAGGCCCTTGGCCGCGCTGGTGCCGCCTAGGCCCAACATAGCCAGGCGCACCGACTCCCTGCCAGCGTCCTGGCGCAGGCCCTGCAGCGCCAATTGGACGCGGGACAGGTTGACATAGCTGGGCGCCCGCCTCTGGAGCTCCAGCAGTGCATCCTCTAGTCTCCTGCGGGGGTTCTCGGTGGTGGATCGTGGAGACGCGGCGGTCGACTCTGCTCGTGGTGTTGCAAACGGCCGTCGCTGTCGGGCCCAAAAGGACGCTCTGGGACTCGATCGGCGCGGGGCGACGGAGCAGAAGAGGCAGACGGAAGGGATCGAGACCGCGGCTGCCCTTCTTGGGCTGCGGGCGGCGCCCGTGAGGGCTAACCGTGGCGGCATGACTGTCTGGTTGTGGTTGGGGCAGAGCTTGATTCCATTGTCGCAGTGAGGTTCTGGTGGGCTTGGAATTGCACCAAAATTGGAAGCTTCATGTTTCCATCCCACCATCCCGGCATGGCCAATTGCGTGCTAGCGCACACTGGGCTGTGGTGGTGTGTTCGGGTGAAAGTGGGGTCAGGCGGCGGTCGATCCCCTGCGGGTCACCTCTAATGGGTGCCAGGCCGCTGGGAGCTTCGGGACGTTTCGTCAGGCGGCGTTGTCGTAGTTGGATGTGAATGGATGGCTTTGTGAATCCCTGCCCGGAAACCCCCAAGTACACATCTTCTAAACAGTGATTCCGTCCGCCGTTTCCTGAGCAGACCAGCGAGTTCTCATCTTCCCCTCGTCGCCTCGCCAAACAAACAACCAAAAAAAACTGCCCCGCAGGCCAACCGCTAAATGGCCCAGTCGACCGCCCACCGCCGGCTCCTGCAGGAGTACCGGGCCCTGACCAACAACCCGCCCGAGGGCATCACCGCCGGCCCGGTCAGCGAGGACGACCTGCTGCACTGGGAGGCCATGATCATGGGGCCCGAGGGCACCCCTTTCGAGGGCGGCGTCTTCCCGGCCGAGCTGCGCTTCCCCAAGGACTACCCGCTTGCGCCGCCGAGCATGAAGTTTCTGGGGGAGATATGGCATCCCAATGGTGCGTTTTGATGACGACTACCTACTTTACCTCCTACCTTCCCTGTTCGCTGCGTAATGTTAATGCCCTTAAAGTCTACCCAAGCGGCCTCGTCTGCATCTCAATCCTCCACCCGCCCGGAGACGACCCGAACCACTACGAGCACGCGTCGGAGCGCTGGTCGCCCATCCAGTCGGTCGAGAAGATCCTCATCTCCGTCATGAGCATGCTGGCCGAGCCCAACGACGAGAGCCCCGCCAACGTCGAGGCCGCAAAGATGTGGCGCGAGCGGAGGGAAGAGTATGAGAACAAGGTGCGCGACTCTGTCAGGAGGAGTCTGGGGCTGTAGATACCTAGGTGCCTAAGATAGTAGTAGCAAGATGAGGCAGGCTCGCTCTCACAAACGCAACCAGAAGTTCATATAATCCACCATCGCAATGCTTCTGGTAACCGATTCTCGCTAGAAATTCTATCAATGGACAACCAGGTGGCCGGTTAAGCTGTTTTCGAGCTATGGCATAAACTGTAGTTCAGCCCCTCGTCCCTCCGTGAAAATTCGTCATCACAGATTATTCTCCGCCTTGAACTTGTCCCAGCTCTCATTGAGCGTGCTGAAGACGGTGCCAGCAATCATGCGAACTTCTGTGCTCGCGTCTTGCGTGATCTATACGAGGCAGGTATATTGTCAGTGAGAACACTCACTAAAAAGAGAGAGGGAGCAAATATACCCGCAGAGACTCACCTTGTCGGGATGGCACTTGGCAATGGCCTTCATATACACAATCTTGACCTTGTTGGCCACGACGAGCTCGTGCAGGCCCACCTTCTTCCACCCGCTGCCCTCCCAGAGCACCTGGTCGAGGCTCCCCAGGAGCGCGCGCAGGTTGTCGCGCTTGCCGTCGCGCCACGCCGCGATGCGCGCGTCCACCTTGTCCACGAGCGCAAACTTCTCCGCGTCCGCCTGCTGCGCCGCCGCGTTGGCCGCCCGCAGCCGCTCCACCGCCTCCGAGTCCTTACCCGACAACAAGGTCGACGACGACGACGCCGCGGCCGGCCTCGGCTTTGGGCGTGCTGCCGCCGCGGGGGCCGAAGGCTTGGGCTTGGGCTTGGGCGCCAGCGCCTTCTGGCAGCGCTGCCGGCCCGCGATGGCCGTGGGCCCGCCGACGCCCGACTCGACGCACAGCTGCCACACGACGCCCGCGTCGCTCCACTTCTCCATCTGCTCGAGCGCCTCGGCCTTGCGCGTGAGCGCCTTGCCGTAGAGGTCCTTCATGTCGCGAGTCTCGCCGCCGCTGCTGCCGTTCAGTGACACCGTCTCGCCCTCGCCCTTGGACGGCCCGATGATTTTGACGGCCGCGTCGGCGTCATCGACCGCCTGCCGCGGCTCGCCCGTCTTGAGCGCCGTCAGCGCGTGGTTGCACAGCAGCAGGATCGCCAGCGGGTGCGTCGCCGGAAGCGCCGAGAGCGACGTGCTGTACGACGCGTGCGCCGCCGCGTAGTCTCCCCGCTTGAAGTGCGCGGTTCCCTCGAGGCGGTGCTTGGTTGACGTCTGTAGCGCGGCGGCGTCGAGTGGCGGGATCTGGCGGGCCGGCCGAGGGGCTGGACGAGGTTGCGCGGCAGGGCGGGGAGACGGGTTGTTGGATGGCCTTCCGGCGTTGGACCCTGGGCCTGGTGAGGGCTGGGGGGAGGGGCGCTGAGGAAGGCGCGTCTGGGGTCGGCTTGGGGCGTCGGAGCCGAAAAGGAGGTCCGCCTCGGGCTCCGGCGGCGGCGGCGGCGGCGGCGGCGGAGCCCTGGCTTCGGCTTGTGGCTGTGGCGTTGCCTTCTTCCTCCTGGCGGGACTGACATAGGCCTGCGAGCTCTGCTCCTCGATCTCCTGCTTGTTGATGCGGGACCGAGGGTCCTTGAGAGGCGGCTGGCTGGACTGTTGCCACTTGGGCACAGCCTGGCTCCTGCTCGAAGATGCCTCCCGGACGGCTGGTGACTGGTTGCGTGACGAGCCCGTGCTGCTCGGGTGCCTTCTCGACTCATCAGCAGGACGCCGACCCGGCCGGCTGCCGGATTCCAGCATCATTGCCTCGTCGGTACCGTCTGCTCTCCTGCGCCGCTCATCATGACCCATATCCTGCTGTGCCGACCTCATCCACTTTGGCTGGCTCGGGTCGCCTCCCTCCTGCTGGAAGTCCGCGACGGCCTTCTGCACCTTCTTCTGGCTGGTCTTCCACAGAGAGTTTGCCGACTTGAATAGGTTATTCCCTATCGCGGCCGCTGTTTTCGCAAAGTCCGCCTCGGCGCCACGTGCCGGTGACCTGCTGTCCCTGCCGCCGAGCACGTCGTCCCCGCCCATCCAGGCCGGGCTGGGGCCCCTGGCGCGCCCCGAAGAAGAAGACTGGCCTTCGTCCTCCCTGGTGCGGCTGGACGAGCCCTGTTTCCTTCGCGACTTCTCTTTTGCCTGCCTGTGGGCGTCATCCAGCAGCCAGTTGACGGCCGCCTGGACGTTGAGCCCAGCGCCGCTTTCTGTAAGGGCCCTCCTGGCATTCTCGGGCGTGAAGCCGTAATCCACTATTTGGGAAACGGCCTTGTCGAACGGATCGTTTGATGCTGCGCGGGGTTCCTCGTCCTCCGATTCGGATTCCGAATGCTCAATCGGCTTCCCGGGCTCGGGCTCAGGACGCTTCGGCGCCTTGGCCTGGGCCCTGGCCTGCTGCTCCCTCCGCACCTCCTCGACGGGTCGTCCCAAGTCCCCAAGAAGGTCGTCCTCCTCGTCGTCGTTCACCACGGCGGCGGCAGCTGGCGCCTTGGGTTTCAGTTCGCTGAGGCCGAACGGGTCGTCGTCGTCGACAAAGGTGCCGTTCGAGCCACCCGGCTGTGCCCAGGAGCCGGGGTTGCTGAGACCCGAACCCGGGGCCGGGGCCGCGACTGGGGCGGCGGCCGGTGAGGGTCCTCTCGAGACCGCGGCCTGTTTGTCGAGCTGAGAGCCCGGCGGGAAGTGACTCGCATTGTCGACTTGGGTGGTAGACTTGAATGCCGCAAAGAGGTCGTCGTCCGCATCCTTGGCCTTGCCGTTCTGCGAGCCCGCAGCCGCCGCCGCCGCCGGCGTTGCAGACCTCGAGCCGCCCTGCCCCAGCGAGTCCAGGAAGCGGCCGTCGCCAAAGCTCGCCTGTGCCTGCTTCCGCCTCTCCTCCTCCTTCTTGCGCTTCTCCGCCTCGAGGCGCTCCTGCTGCTCGCGTAGGCTCAGGTTCGCCGTGCTCTTGATGGTGCCAAAGTTCACCAAGCCGCTGAAGCTGTCCTGTGCCGGTTTGGCTACCGCCGCGGGGGGCTTGAAGGCGCCGGAGCCTTGCGAGGAGAGGGGGGTGTTGCGGCCGGACGGTTGGGGCGACGGGGTCGGGCGCAGCGACGGGTACGAGAAGGCGCTGGAGGGGTTCATGGGCGGCGGCTTGGAGCTGCCGTTGGCCGGAGTCGTCGACCAATTCAGCCCCGACAGGTCGTCCATTGTGTCTGTCTTGCTTTGGGCCGTCTGGAGTTGCGGGGTAAAGGTGGTAGCATTGCCTTGGGGGTGGTGTTTGGAGTGTTAGGTCTGGGGTTGGTTCGAGTTCCAGCTCAGATGTCGGGTTCGGGCTGCGTGTCAGTGTAGCGTGCCGCACAGTAAGTCGGCTGTCTCGCAGGGTTCCACAGCACGACGTAAGTGTGGCGCCCAGCCAAGTCGTTGGGGATCCGGGGTTTGTGTGGCTGTGCCTACTTTTGCCTGGTGGCTCAGTCGTACGGTCATGTCACAACGGTCATTGCCGTTCACGTTGCTGTTGGGTCTGGAATCCATTTCCAACCTCCAATTAAACAAACGTTCTGCATGAGAATCGGTGTCAACCAGAGAATGTTCAGCCCGAAACATGAGTTACATGCAGGAGAGGTGTCTCTGACCTCTCCCATATCTTTATTTCAGCGGCCACCATATCAAGCCAAAAAAAGAGAACAGGAAAAAGAAAACGCCGCGTCCTATGCTGCAGGGGATAAAAAAAGTCCAGTGAAGTATTTCAAAAGCGTCCTCCATCGCTTTCTTTGGTGTCCCAGGAATCCGCCGAGAAACCCGACAGTGACCAACCCAATGTATACCTAGATACCTTTAAGACAAAAAGAAGAAGAAACAGGACTAGACGGGATGCCCGTATATGTGATATAGGCTTCCAAGGGAAAGAACAAAAGAAGCTTTGATGCAGTTAGTTCAAGCTGTACATGCAAGAAAAAGAAAAGGAAAGAACCAGGCAAGCATCATATCACCCCCCCCCCCCCCCCCCCCCCCACAAAAAAA